>MU843107.1:12821-36729 GCA_030867305.1 Colletotrichum zoysiae | reverse complement strand
TACTATAAACTCTACCTCTAATATCCTATATTCTTACTTCTATAGGATATATAGTACTATAAAGGTTATATACCTTATAGTACTTAACCTATTATTCTAATAGGTTATAAGCCTAGCTTTTTAAGCTATAAGAGCTCTACTTTACTATAAAAGAGTTATCTATACTCTTTATTAGTAGCCTATTTTATCTTTATCTTTATTAGTAGCTCTATTATATACTATTCTTTATATATAGAAGTAATAAGGTAGAAAGAGTAAGCCCTTATTATATTCTATACTTAAAGAAAGATATAATATCTACCTAGATAAAGGCAGTATAAGTCCTTATATATAAGGCTATATAAGATCCTTTATCTAAAAGGCAGTATAAGACTTAATAGTATCTATAAGTCCTCTATTTATTTAAGAGGTAACTTAAGTCCTAAAAGGCAGTTATAAAATCCTCTATTTATCTGCTATATATCTAGAGGTAAGAAAGAATAAGTCCTCTATAAGTTAAAATAACCTATCTTTAAAATAGTAGAACTTATTAAGGCTACTTCTAGCTGCTTTATACTAGCAGACTAACGTCTTTAGGGTATTAAAAACTAGAATTCCTAAATAATAACTATCTATCTCTATTTTAAGCTATTAAAGCTTAATTCCTTCTTTAAAGGAGATAGATATAAAGATATTTTAGAAGAGGAAAAAACCTAGGCCTTATTAATTATAAGGTAAAACCTTCTAAAGGAACCTTTATCTCTTATTTTTAATTTAAAGGACCCTAAGGACGCTCTATTTATTCTAAAGTTATCTTATAAAGGTACTAGCCTTATTTTAAAGTAATAGTTATACTTAGAATTTTATACTATTAAATTAGAGTAATATAACACTTTAAATAAGTTTATTAGCTCTTTTAAAGGTTATATCTCTAAGCTTAATAATATAAGGGCTAAAATAGAAGATATAGACTAAAAAACGGTCTTTATAGCTGCTTTAAGTAGTTATTTTTTAGTATAGGCTAAAAGGTAGAGAAGTGCCTTAAGAACTAAAGAGCCACCCTTTTTAGAAGCCTTTATAAACAATATATTAGATAAAAATAGGCGTAAAAACGATACGCCTATATCTAATAACTCCTTAAAATATCCTTATAATAAGGGTAACTCTACTAAAGAGTATAAATATCCTTTTAATAAGGATAAACCTTATAAGTAGTCTAATAAAAGACCTAAAGAAAGGGTTAATAACCTAGAATTAAACCCTTAGCCTTTAAATAAGGTAAAGGTAACCTTTATAATAGACTACTAAGCTAACCAGCCTTTTAATAACTAGAAGGCTAAAAGTAAAGGTAAAAACTATACTTATAAAGCCTATACTACTACCTATAATAATAAGGATAAATAGCTTTATAATACCGGCTTAACAGTCTATATATTAAATAATAAGGACTATTTTTCTAAACTATATATATAGAAGGATATACCTTCTATAAATATAGGTGCTAGACCTATTACCTTTAAGGGAGTAGGAATAGTTCTACTTCCTATTTACTTTAGAGGGGAAATTAACTATATAAAGTTATTAAATACTTTATATATTCCTACTTTTCCTATATCTATATTTTCTAGCCTTTTATACTATAAAGGAGGTAGATCTATAGATAACTAGAATCTCCTAAATAAAAATAAGGAACCGTTTACTAGTATTAATACAGCTAAAAACAGGTTTTACCTTAATATTACTAAAAAAAATACTATTATTAATAAGAATATTAATAATAGTATAACTAAGGAAAATAAATCTTTAGAAAATATAAAAGATAATATATCTTTTAGTTTCTCTACTATAATAGAAGAAGAAAATATCTCTTTAGAAGAGGTATATACTACTATTATAGAAGAATAGTATTAGAAACTAAGCTATCTTTTTTACCCTTACTTAGTAAAAACAGCTAAGTTAACTAAAGGTATTCCTTTAGAAAAACTAAAAGAAGAGGACCTTAACTATCCTAACTATATAAGCTCTAAGTTAACTAGAAATTAACCTAAAGTTAACTATAATAAAGCTACTTTTCCTTTAGAAAGGGTCTATATAGATACCTTTAAAATAACCCCTATATCTATAAACGGAAATAATTATACTATTCCCTTTATAGATAACTATTTTAGCCTTAGAGAAATTAAATTCTTTAAGAATAAAGAGGATATAGTTAATATCCTAAAAAATAAGCTAAAATATTATAAAAATTAGGGGTATAGTTATCCTAAACGACTACATTTAGATAACGGTACTAAATTTAATATAGGGGAATTAACTACCTATATTAAAGAAAAAGGTATTATTTTAAAGCCTTCTACACCCTATATACTAAAATAAAACGGTATAGTAGAAAGAACTAATAGGGCTATCCTAAATAAATCTAGGACTATTATAGTAGTAAATAACTTACCTAAGTTCTTATAAGATATTATCCTTAAAGAAACTACTAAGTTATTAAATTATACTGCTATAAAACGCTTAGAAAAGACTCCTATAGAGGCTTTTCTAAACTATTTTTATCCTAATAAGGATAATAAGCTGGATTTATCTAACCTTAAGAAAATTGGCTTTAAGGTCTATATATACAGACCTAAAAAAAAAAGAATATAATCTAATAAGTTAAATACCTATACAGAAGAAGGTATTTACTTAGGAACAGAAGGAAATAATATATATATTATATATATTCCTTTTAGGCCTTATAAGTCCTCTATAGTAAGGACTTTATATATTAAACTTATAGAAAGTACTATAAGAGAGGGAGAAAAAACTATAATTCCTTTTAGTACTTCTATAAAACCCCCCTTATAGGGTACTTTAAATCCTGCTTCTAAAACTAATATAGAGGTAACTATACCCTCTATAAGTAAAAAAGAAAAGGATAAATATAAGGCCTATAATAATACTATAGAAGATAACTATAGTATATTACCTTTAGAGCCTACTACTTTAAAACAGGCTCTAGAAGGCCCTAAAAAAGAACAGTAGCTAGAAGCTATATTTAAAGAAATATTAGTTATTATCTAAAGAGGCACCTTTAAGGCAGTAAATCTAGAAACTACCTATAAGTCCTTTAGGGTACCTTTAATAGTAAAATAGGTCTTTAAGAGAAAGATTAATATTAACAGTAATATTAATAAATATAAAGCCTAGTTAGTTATTAGAGGCTTTTAGTAAAAATATGGCCTAGATTATTTCTAGACCTTTATAGTAGGTAGTAACCCTACTACTTATAGTGTTATTTTAGCTATAGTAGCTGCTTTAGACTAAGAAATCTATTAAATTAATATAGTAGGGGCCTTTTTATATAGAGAATTAGAAGAAGAAGTCTATATAGACCCTTCTAATATACTATTAAATAAATTCTTTAAGAAATATCTTAATTTAAATACTATAAATTAGGATATAAATAAAGAATAAATTTTACTACTTTTAAAAGCCTTATATAGCCTTAAGCAGAGCCTTAGGCAGTAGTAGAAAAAGATAAAGTCTATATTAAAAAAAATAGGCTTTATATCTTTAAAATTAGATAAAGCTACTTATTATAACTAGGATAAAAATAATCCTGCTTATATTATAACCTATATTAACGATTTCCTTATAATTAATAAGGATATTAATTATATTAAGGAAATAAAGGGTAAAATCTCTAAATACTTAGAGATATAGGACCTAGGAGAAGTCTCTAAGTTCCTAGGCCTATATATAATAAGAAATAGATCTAATAGATCTATAACTATCTTATAAAGCTATTATATCTAGTAGATTCTAAAAAGGTTTAACCTATTAGAATCCTCTATTAATAATATTCCTATATCACCTAGAATATTAAATACCTCTTTAGGTAATAAATTAGAAGGTTATACCCCTTTTAAGGACCTATTAAAGGAATATTAGCACCTTATAGGGTCTCTTATATACGCTATATTTATAACTAGGCTAGATATTACCTATAGCGTATCTTTTACCTCTTATTACCTATATAACCCTACAGAATTCCTATTAAAATAAGGAAAAGGTATATTAAAATACCTTAAAGGGACTATTAATTATAATATTACCTATAAAGGTAATATAAATAGTCCTAATAATCCTATAGTAATAGGATATATAGATTCTAACTAGGCTAGCTGTAAAGAAACTAGAAAATCTACTTTTAGTTATCTCTTTACTTTATTAGGAGGTCCTATTAGCTAGAAATTAAAAAAACAGTTAACTATATCTCTATTAACTACTAAAGCTAAATTTAATAGCCTATAAGAGGCTATTAGAGAAGCTATATAGCTTAAGGGCTTATTATCTAAATTAGGGTATAATATAACCCCTATAACTATTAAAATAGATAATAATAGTGCCCTAAGTTTAGCCTATAACCTAGAATTTTACTAAAGGACTAAATATACAGCTATATATTACTATTATATACACTAAAAAGTTAAAAACGGTAATATAGAAGTAGAATATATCCTTACTTCTTCTATACTAGCAGATAGCTTAATAAAACCCTTACCTAAGGTAAAATTTAATAAATTTATTAAGCTTATAGGCTTATATAATAAAGATAAGCCTATATAGTATACCTATATATAGGTATATTTTTCTAGAAACTTTTCCTTAATATTTAAGGAATTATTTCTAGGTATTATTTCCTACTTCTAGGGTAACTCTTTTACCTTATTACTATAATAGAGTAAAAGAGGGAGTGTTAGAAGTATAGGTATTATCTTTAATACCTATATACTTCTTTACCTTATATTTCCTCTATTATAAGGATTTATATAAGGTATATATATATATATATAATCTATTAACTTAGTAGATTAATATATATATTAATTATATAATTAAAAGGATTATATAATTAGGAGACTATCTAGAAGATTCTAAAGAGGAGCTAGATTAGCTTTACTTCTTTTCTTCTTACTAATCTAGGTTATTATATTTTCCTAACGGTTATTTAGTTAGGTTATAGCTACTATTATTAAGGTTATTATCTTATACGTCCTCTTATAAGCCTATACTAGTATAGAATATTCTAGTAGGCTTATTATCTCTATATAAGGGTAGCTTTAGTCTGGTTTCTTTTTTTTCTACCTCTCTCTTTAAGTAAGTAATTTCTATAGTAATAATCTAACTATTATACTCTCTTTAACTTACTATTCCTCTTTTAAATTCCTCTTCTATACTATAAACTTTACCCCTAATATCCTATATTCTTACTTCTATAGGATATATAGTACTATAAAGGTTATATACCTTATAGTACCTAGCCTATTATTCTAATAGAGATATATAACCCTATATTAAGGAAGCTAGTATTTTAAAAGGTTAGTAAGCGTCTAGATACCTAAAATGTAGTTATTACTAGTACTTAAGTGCTTATATAGTTACTTAAAGCCTAAGTTACTTATTAGAGGCCTGTTATAAAGGTAAAGGTAAAGTAAGATCTAAATTAACAATTTATAGGTATAGAGGGTATTATAAAGATAAAGGTAGAGGTTACTGCACGCCCCGTTACACTGTTTATTAATTTAGTATAGGGAACAAGTGCTTAAAAAGCCTAATTTAAAAGCTAGTACTTTGAATTTTAGATATAGGCGTTTTAGGTAGTGAAATTAAAAAAAGAATTATTTTGATTAAAAGGCATTACCTGAAAAAGGCGTCTGAAAAGGGTGATCGGTTGAGGGGGGTGATCGGTTGTGGGGGTGCCCCTCTTAGCAGTACATCGATCGGGAGAGGCCACCACCACGTTGCAACCTAGGTACCTAACCTAACGTAACCTGCCCGCCTGCCCTCGTGCTCCTCTTTTGTCCCGTTCCTTGTTGTCGCTTCTCCCCCTTCCAATCACCCGCTCTCTCCATCGCCTCATCTCAACCTTGGCGAGGTGTCATTAAACCTGGTGCCTCTTCTCCCTCTTCCTCCCTGGCAAGCCACCCGCCGTCCATCTTCCTCCCTGCCTTGGTTCACATCCCGGATGTACCAGATCTTGCCAAAGGACGGATCGGTCATTTGTCTTCCCTCTCTTCGTGGCCTCCTTTTCGGACGTGTTTGCGCGGCGCCAACCTCTCTCTTTGACAACGTCCAGGGGCCGTCCAGCAGGGGTCGCTAGTTTACTTTTGACAAACGCGCGACCGAGCGAGTGCCTTTGACATCCCATTGCGTGTCCGTGGAAAAATCAAGCGTTGATCCAGCTCTCCTAGTAGGTATGTAGGTAGTCAGTCCGACATGTCTCTCCCGCGGCCATGCGCTTCCTTCTTAACCGCCGCGCCTCTTAATCAGCGCTACCGCAGAGTGGCATTTCTCCTTGTCTGCGGCTCAGGCCGATACTGTCCGCGAACAAACATACAAGTCAAAAACAAAGACAAAAGGTACACGTTTCAGATTGTGCCACTTGACCATGATGTGACTCTCAGTACTCGGGTGAGACCAGCACCCTAATCACTAATCGTGCCACTCTGCCGACCAACAGGCTAAGGCAAAATGCTTGGTCCAGGCCAGCAGCCAACCATCATCGGCCCCGACGCAGTTCGTACATGCAAAGGGATGCCCGTCGTCGATCTCCGGCCGCCAGCAGCCACTCTTTCAACGTCGGACAAAATAACCCGAGACCGCCCAAACGACAGTACCTGTTGTTGGTTCACTACCCATCCTTGTCGTTGTTGGCATCTGCCCCATACAGCGTCAGACCTCTGCTATATATGATGCTACGTAGGTACTAAACATGTAGCTTTTGGTGCTGCCGTTCAGACAATGGCCGAGCAGCTGTTTCTGCATCAAAACACCTTATTTGGCCGATGCTCTGCCGTGGTAGCCGTCAGCCTCTCTCTCCTACCTGCCTACATACCTACCTTAGGTATCTAGGTAGGTACCCAGGTACACGAATCCTGAGAGCACTATGGCACGCATGTCATTGGGTACCGCTGGTAGAGACTGAGACAATGCCCATTTGATCGCTGTGCCACGCACTGACTATTAACTCCTCGCCCTGAGATAACCTCATCCTGGTCCTGGTACCGCAACGGGGCAATATCCCTTCCCACCATAATTAGCGCAATTCTCCCGCCGAACATGGTTCCAGGGGGAGGGGGAGGGAGGCCGACGTGAGATTGCCCTTCCGCCTTTCATCAGGCCACCTCCTCTTCAATTATCCATACAGGTGCAAGTTATGATGGAAGGGTGGAACAAACAAGCAGTAATACAAAGAGCATCGGCCCCGGGTTTTCATCACTGAGCGCTCATAGTCGGAAGATGCAATCTGTGTCGCCCCCGCATCCATCAAACGGGGAGAAGGACATTCTGCAAGCCACGCTTGGGCAACGTCATGTTTTCGCAATTCGAAGACCTGCCAGACCGGTTACAGGTACATATTTCCTCAGGGGACACGGGCAATGCCCATTGTCGGTATCTCCCATTCTCGGGTTGCCTGCCCACTTGCACAGTTTGACATAACCGGTGAATTATTATCCAAGCGACCGGATTGACAGCAAACGTGACTGGTCTCGCCCGCGCAGGGAAACCCCCCTAGCGGCATCGCACGGTTGCAGTCGCCAAAACGCGTGCGTTTCTTCTAGCCTTCCAACTTTTCTGCCTGGTCTCAGACATTGTCCAGGAGAGACACTGTGCCGCACTGTGCTGAACTGCCGCTTTCGCCCTTAACATCATGGATCGATGTTCATGCTGTTTTCCCGGCCAAGAGCTGGGCACCTCGTCCTTGTACGAGCTGCCAATATGGCGCCAACGAGGTTTTCGTTCGGCCGAAGCTGCAGGCAGTCAGTCCCAAGGATCATGCACGCCCACCAAGCTACCTACGAGAACGGTTGCCACGCCGAATGTGGTGTTCGCCGGCAGCGTTTCTCGGCACCGTCTTCGCCTGCCTGAGGCTGCCCTGCACTCTCTGACGAGGACTTTTGCCCGAGAATTATCACCATCAAGGATGGGCAGACTACTCCCCGTCCAATGCCGTCGCCCACTTACCCAGCTTGGTCGATGGACCCCGACTGTGTTTCTTCAAACATGCCGCATTACTGCACCGCGACATCGGCCAGCGCCCGTCGAATCATGGCGAGTCGGAGCCGCAGTGATGATCAAGCATAGCACCGAATCCGTTTCTGTTCGGAGCATCATCGGAGGCATCTCCTGGTTTCCGCACGGGTGCGCGGCAGAGCTCCATATTTTAAGGCCCGACGATCATGCAACCCGACGTGTTTACGCCGTCGACTATTGCTGTCGGAGCAGGATTGATCAGCGCCCCCTCCCACCTCTTGCCAGGGCTGCTTTCTGCTTCTTGCGGTTGGTCGATGCACGACATACACCGGCAGTTGTCCGGAAAAGAAAATGTCGTGGCTAATCTACGACGACTCATCGCACATGTTTGTCTCGACGCTGTGTCGATCATGACTTATAACCTTTTCACACTCAATCTCAGGGCGACATGGACTGAGGTAGGTAGGTAGGTATGTACATACGTAAGTACGTATATACAAGGGCAAAGTACATATCCGAGGCGGTCCCTTTTTAGGTCGCCCAGGTAGGTCCAAGGTGATACTCTAGGGGCGACATGGACGACTCCAAACGTTCTTGCGCGGACAAGCTTAATCCCATGGACCGGCCCCGAGTCAAGGCCTCTGATTGGTCAAGAAATGACTCGAGGCTGTTAGAGTCTCTAGGACCGTCATCTAAACCAAGCTCTAATAAGCCAGACACGATGCGTCGCAGAAGTTGCTGGCAGCCGCCGCAAAGCCCAAGTATGAGACGGTAAAAAACGGACGATTACCGGCGCCCAAGCAAAGGAAGTCCGCAGAAATATGCATGCTACCTGGAGGCCCCGTGCAGACCGTACGCTACCCGAGGAGAGAGAGAGAGAGAGAGAGAGAGAGAGAGAGAGAGGATCCTTGACGCCCATGCAAATACTGTCAAGCGCAAACACCATGGATTGCGCGGCCGAAGATAGTAAGGATTTGAGGTACGTCAGCTGATACAGTCGACTTGGAACTCTTGGTAGTCAAGGCCGTCCGGAAACCGCTCCTCGGATATCTGGAGGCATCGCCTCTCCGAGAATGAACGATGCCCGCCGTTAGCGAAGCTATGGCGACACGCACTAGCATGTGGGGACTTTGAGTCAGGCTGCACAGAACAGACGATACCGCAGGATGCTCAAAACTTCGGGTAAACCGGCGTTCCATGGGCCTTCCGGAACGTTTTGATCGCCATTGCTCCGCAACGAGTCGGAGAGGGGCGTCGAGGCCGCACAAGTGAAGGATTCCTTCCCGTTTCAAACCCGTTTCTTTCACTTGTCCCAACTCGTGCACCGGATACACTTGAGCGGGCTTCTTTTTAACCCTCGGCGCAACCGTTCCGGCTTAACTTTGGGGTTGGTTGAGCTGTGACGATAGGAGGCGGAAGCGCGCCGACAAAAGGCTGGACGCGGGTCAACTTTTGTCGTCAGCAGACATGGCAGGCTCGTCCGGTCGGTGCATGGTGACTTTTTTTCTTTCTTTCTTTTTTTCTTTCTTTCTTTTTTTCTTTCTTTCTACCTACTACCTAGCTGAAAAGGGGGACCAAAGCTTTGGCCGGGCGTTCGGAGTTACAAGTCAGCAGACGCACACAAGACTTCTATTTAGGGTATGCATTGGTTTCGAGCAGAGTTCGACCTGGTTCCGTTTACAGTTTTGTTGGTGTCTATGGCATGTAACCGGGCTGTTCCAGGACTTTCTCCATGTCGCGGAGTCATCGGCCTCTCCAGGACAGCCTCCTCATTTCAGTCGTGAGGATGGACTGGCAAGATCAGGATTTGCCTAGATATCAAGTCGGGCTTCGGGCTTAAAGGGACGGAAGACGGCATTGCACGCCAGAGAACAACGACATCAGAACGCCAGTGGGATCCAAGTGGTCCAGCGGGAAAGCTGCCACTATGCACCGAATCATCCAAAGACGCACCGCACGCATCCCTCCCCCTACTCTCCAATGATATAGGTACAGCCCTCGTCGCCAACCCAGACCTCATGCACGCGACCGGCGTCGACGTCAACACGGTCGCCGACGCCATAGGTAACCTTCTGCGGGGTCTCGTCCTTGGGGTACGTAATGGTCAGGCTGCCACGGAGAATCAGATGGGTTGTCAGACCGCGGTGCGCATGCGGGGGATAGTGGGCATTCCTGAGTTTTGGGCGTCAGTTCGGGCAGTTGCTTGAGAGCAAAAAATCACGTACGGTCCATCGGTCCAGGTGAATACGCTGGGAAACCCCCACGATTTGACCTCGGCCTCTCTGTCTCGCTGCGACATATCTCTCTGAGCCATGGCGACAACGATGACTCGGCGATGCGTGTCCCAGGCGGTCTTGTGATGTTCGACTTTGGGCGGGTTTCCGGGTTACGTCACGGTTGCGATATGGATATTAAGTCCCGTACCGCGCAGCGGGAGGGGAGTGGGGAGTGGTGCCTCGGATCAAGGTCCGTGGGTTACAGCCGACTGTTCCAGAGGGGTATACTTTAATGTGCACGGCAGTGATCTGACGAAGAAATGGAGGATAAAAATAAGAGAGAGAAAAAAGAAGCAGAAAAGAGGCTGGCGCGGTGTGGCGTGGCGTGATGGACGGTGCGGACAGTTCAGAGGGCACCAAGAGAGTTTACCGACGTTGCGTTAATACCTAGGTAGGTAGTGAACGTTTGAGGCTCGAGTGTTCAAGCTTCGCCCTTCCCGCGAGCGCCCCGGTGCCGTTGTGGCGACTCGGGGAGGCGCAGCAGAAGGGGCCACCCGAGCCAGAAGCCCACACAGCACGCGCTGAAGACGGAAGGGGGGCGTTCGTACATATTGGGAAAGCCACGGAGACTCACCCGGCGGGCGGGCAGACGGAGACGGGCGGACGCTTCCAGTGGAGACTTTCTCCAAGTGGGAATGAATAAATGAATGCATGCCTTGTTCATCCTTTCCCACAATTTTTATTTTATTTTCGCTTCAACCCCCGGTCGTCGTTGGCTGCCTGGCCTGGCCCTGCGGGTAACCAGCGTACGATGTCGCATTCCTTCGTACCGCCCGTCTGGAGTACTGGGTCAGTGTAGCAGTCCCTCGACCTTGGGCATGGCCATGATATCACCGTTTGATGGGGATCGTCCTCCCCATACGAAGCGGCGAGCAGCACTGACGCTTTCCCACCCCGTTGCCTGCCTGCTCCACCCGGACGGAATGCTATGTTTAGCCCATCTGGGCGGATCTTCAGACCTCGCGACACACTGAATAAGGGGCAAGGTCTGGCGGACGTGTCTTTACCATCAAAGACATTAACCATGTCACCGATGTATAGGTAGTTTGAAAGTCCGCCCTGCAATAGCGGACAAGCTGACAAGGTAACCGCCTCACGGGGCAAGCGGGGCGGAGCAGCAATGGACAAGATGCGCGCTTTTGCATCTGCACGCGTGCCCTACGACATGGACGAACCCCCCGTGAGACCAAACTAGAAACGACAGGGCAGAACCAGGCATTTGGGGGCTGAAGTCAGCTCGCTTCCGCCGGTGGAATCCCCAATGGGACGCTCCAGGTCGCGCGCGATGCAGATAGAGGCAGGCGGCAGAGCAGGCAGCCACGGCACGCAGACTCCGCCCCCGAAACAACACCCGTCCATTCGTTCGTTTCCCCTTCGCGGCATTGAGTGTCATGTCAGCATTCATCCCGTCAACGGACGCCTAAGATGACACCCGGCATGCGCCCCCCGGTCACCGAACATCAATTCCACAAGTCAAGGGAGGCCGAGGGGCCGACGGTGCGATTCCGGCAGCGCTTCATTCAACAACAACAACAACAATAACAACAACGAAAAGAAAATGAGAAGAAGAAAATAAGACAAGCAGCTGCAAAGGGTCGAAGCCGTTACGGTTGGTCCTGTTCTCGTTCATCTTGTTGCCGTTCGGATACCTAGAAGTAGGCATCAGTAAACAATTCACTCGTCTCTCCAGTGGACTGGGCCTGGGTTTGGTTTGGTGGGGACAGCCTCGTCCGATGGGGGTACCACTCGATGAAGGCGACCAATGGGGAGGGCACTGCACTGCCCCGGTGGTTCGGATCCCTGCTGTGGGCGGTCCCGACTGCACTTTGAATGGCGCCTTTAGCATGCTGTTCCTTGCCGTTGAGACAGTCCCCCATGTCATCAGCTATGCTGACATGCATATCCACGCCTTCCACTCTGTGAAATCACCCATTTTTGCTGGCTGGTCCTCATGGAATGAATGCCTTCGTCCATACCTAATCCTCTACACGCCGCCCTTGCAGCTAACTACTAGCTGCCTTTTTCTTACCTACCTGTAGATTCCGTCTTCCTTCACCTTTGCTCCTTCATACCTAGTCAAATGCCCTTCTCTCCAATGGGTGGATGACGAAGCCGTGCACCTCTGCCTCTTAGCACTAGATTAGCACTAACTAGACCAGGCTACTGGCCCAGTGAACCAATCCAACCTCCTCCCTCTGTCAACCGATCTACTAGACACTCAACCTGGTCAATCAGCACACCAAGATACTGAAAAGAGGCTGAGATCAGGAGGCAGGCTTCTCGCCCGGTGCACGCGGCCCAACATGTGTCTCCCAGTACGTTGTCCGTCGAATCTCGTGCTTAGCGGGGGAGGGGGGAAGATGCTCGATGCGAGGCTCCCGACTCCTTCGGCCTGTAGCATTCGATACCTCTCCTCTGGCACTCCGCACCACTCAGCCATCTCGCTCGCCTGTAGCTCTCGTACTCCAGAATTCTAACAAGTGTTCCAGTTCTCGCGCCGCAAGGCCCCAAGCGGCGACCCGACCAGGAGGAAACGCACCCTAACGTTGCCCCTCTGGTCCACGTCCAACAAGACCTCCTCCAACACCCTCAAGAGAATGATTGGCCTCACCACAATCCTAGCGCCTACCCACGACGGTTTCCACTTCAAACCCCCTCGGTCGACGCCCGTCATCAACATCACAAACGTCGACGGCGCAACCGACCCGTCCTCCTCCTCCTCTGCCATCACCTCCGACCTGAAAGACACCCCCGCCGTCTCTAACGTCGACGAGATCCCGCTCAGCTACGCCATCCGAAGCCGCCTCAAGAAGATCTTTGACGACCTGCGCTCGCGCCGCTCCTCCTTGTCCCGCGACCCCTTCGTGACCCGCGAACAGCTGCTTGCCTTCCTCGAGAATACCCAGGGCGAAACCAACGTCGAGGACCTTCTACCCGAAGAGAAGGAGAGGTACACATATGGCGAATTCCTCGAGACGTGGTGGAGGCATTACGGTTGGGATGCGGTCCGTCCTCTGAAAAGCGAAGACAAAGACTTGGCCCGCCCCATCACAAACTACTTTATCAGCAGCAGCCACAACACTTACCTCGAGGGCAACCAGCTCGCCTCCAAGAGCTCTCCCGAGGCCTACAAAACGGTATGCTAGCTGCCCTCCCCACCCCAATGGGAGCTGGTGGGAAACCGGACCGCTAATGTGATTGCAGGTTCTCCGCCGGGGATGCCGGTGTATCGAGATTGATGTCTGGAACGGAGACACCGTAATCCCAACTGCGGAGGGCGCCAGGTCCGACCATTCGAGAAACCTGTCCGGCTCCTCTCTGCCTAATGTGGCGGCGAGCGTCAAGGAGACGGTCGAAGATATCTTCGCAGATCGCAACGGCCACGGCAATGGCCACAGCAGGACCGCGAGCGGCGCCAGCAGGTCTCTCAACCCCCGTGATAGCGGTACACTGCTGGGACCCGGCGAGTCCACGGAATCCCTGGGAAACACCCTTCGCCCCCAATCCCCGGGCAAGAACCGCCTACCGTATCCCAAAGAGGAACCCATCGTCACTCACGGTTGGACCCTGACTACCCCGTGTGGCTTCCGCGAGGTGTGCAGGGCTGTCCGCGAATCAGCCTTCGAGACCAACGAACTGCCCATCATAGTCAGCCTCGAGGTGCACGCTGACACAGAACAGCAGGAGGTCATGGTCAGGATCATGAAGCAGGAGTGGGAGGGCATGCTCATCGACAAATCTTGGGAGGGCATTGACCCTCGTTTCCGTCTTCCAAAACTCGAGGAACTGAAGCGCAAGATCCTCGTCAAGGTGAAGAAGGCGCCCCACAAGATCGAGGTGCCTCACAGCACAACGGCTTTGCCGCCCGTCTTTGCCAACGACGAGGACGCCTCGGGCTCTGATGATGAGCGGAACAGGGAAGTACCGAAGGCACCAAGCACGCCCAAGTTGGACACTCCCGAGCCGCCGAAGAACACAAAGGTGGCCATTTGCCAGGCACTCAGCAGCCTGGCCATCTACACGCACAGCGAGCACTTCAAGAGCTTTGAGACGCCGGCGGCCAAGAAGCCGAGCCACATCTTCTCAATAAGCGAGGGCAGGATCCTCGAGCTGCACACGACCAAGGCCCGTGAGATGTTTACTCACAACAAGAACTTCTTCATGCGGGCATTCCCCAATGGCGCACGCGTGGACAGCTCTAACCCTGACCCCAGCCTGTTCTGGCGGAAGGGCGTCCAGATGGTCGCCCTCAACTGGCAGAACCTTGACGAAGGCATGATGCTTAACGAGGGCATGTTCGCCGACGAGGACGGGTGGGTCCTTAAACCTATCGGCTACCGAAGCTCCGATAAGAACACCGTTACCGAAGTTGACGCCGCGCCGCAAGGTGACCTAGAGCTTGCCGTCACCGTCATCGCCGGCCAACACATCTGGGCCGCCAGCGACTCCGACAGCAGCAGCAGCCGCGCCAAACACCTCCGGCCATTTGTCAAGTGCGAGCTTCACGTCGAGATCGGGGCGGTGAACGGCAAGGCTGCCGACGAGGATGATTTCAAGCTCAAGACGGGGGCGAAGAAGACGGACCACCCGGAGTGGGAGAATGGAACCCGGCTCAAGTTTCCCAAGATCTCGAGGGTGGTGGAAGAGTTGAGTTTCCTCAGGTAAGAATATCTTCTCTCAGATCCATCCATGTCCAGCTGGCACATATCGACCACACGTCTTATCAAGTCGGGTGCCTCGAAGCACACGTGTGCAAGCAATGCACGGCTCCGCGGCTCCCTTTCGGTGCAGCGTGTCCGGCCCTCTTGCAGAACAACCCAGGCTGTGTAACGGTTCCCGGCAGCGATGACCTCCCAGTTCTCAGATGGCTTGATGCATTTGTAGACGGTGTGCTTTTACCCCGTGCCGCTCGCGCCCCGGGTGCAGAGAGCTTGTCGTGTAACAAAAGAGGAGTCGCCGAGCCATGCCGTATCGCCAGTCCCGCCCCGCCCAACCCGGGCCGTCGCACACCGCAACGGCGTTGACGGTTCACTTGCAATCCGCGGGAAAAGATATCCGCAGAAAACACGAACATGGGGCACATTTGGAGCTGGTGGCTAACGTTGACCATTCCCAGGTTCAAGATTGAAGACGACCCCCTCCTGGGCGGAGATCAGCTGCTGTCGTGGGCCTGCATCCGACTCGACCGGCTGCGTCCGGGATTCCGCTTCATCCGGCTCATGGACACCAAGAACCGTCCGATCGAGGGTGGCAAGCTGCTCGTAAAGATCGACAAGGTGGTGCAGTGACGAATTACCCGTATGGCAGTACTATCGCAGAAAGCTGAACAAGCCACGACAACGAGATGAGCGGCTCTACTATACCCCGGCTTGGGACAGGATGAGCCACTGGGAGCAAGAGATGGGCGTTCTTGGCCCTTTTTCTCCGCTTTGTTTATTTTTTCTTATTCCCCTTTCTCTCTCCCTCTCTCTGTGTGGTTTCTTTTCCACTATTGACGCTTACGCATTAATATTGTTGTTCTTTTTTCTCTCTTCTGTCTTGGGTAATTGCAGACAACTCGATACCTTGGGGTTATAAAGGAGCATGAAGAAGGCGTTTTATGGAGCAGCGATCTTTTTGGAAGGAGTTTTTTCTTTTCGTTTTCGTCCCTGGAATCATTTCCTTTTATCTCTCTGTGGCGCGCAAGATACCTATTCTTTTACTCAACTCTCAACCCCCCATACCTTTTTTTCGTTCTTCATCATTTATTGTTGGTTTTTTCTTCGTCCCGTTTGCTTCTTTCGCATTTCCCCTTCGTCAAGCTTTTACCCTCACTCGCACGGTGGGGAGGGGATGAAAAAAGAGTGGAGGAAGAAGACGGGCATGGGATTCATGTCTCGGGGAGTTTATTCCATGCCGCCGTCCAAGCGGACGGCGGGCGGCGAAGGGGGTTAGCGGGGTGGGAACGGGGATGGAGGCGTCCTCCACCCCGTAATTCTTATCAATTCCCATCATATTTTTTTCTGATATCATTTTAGGGGAGGTCGGCTCGGCGGGATCGGGAGTGGCACCGTGGCCCCCAAGGAGAGACGATGGGTCACGACCGAACGAAGGGGAAATCGTCGTGCTCGGAACTTTCCATCATTCCGTTGGGGGCCGGTGGCGGCAACAGAAGAAAGGGAGGGTAAGGCCTTTGACGAGGACCAAGACACAAAGCGGACACGCTGCATGAGAGACACGAGGAGGGAAAGCAAAAACCGGGTATGAACAGTACACACATATACAGAAACCCGTTGGGGTCCGGTCTTGGGACCAGCAAGGGGAAGGAAACGACAGGCAAACGGGGGGCGCGCATGAGGTAGCTAGATAGGTAGCGTAGATGGAAAGAAACAGCAGCCAAGGAAGCGAGCAAACGTCCTTGGGTCAACTGTCTCCATCCTTTTCCGTTTTTGTGTCTCTCCTTTGTCTCTCTCCAGCTTGGGGGCCGAAGATCCAAGACGTCTCTCTCTCACTCTCTCAGTGACACGTATGTTTCTCGTCAGCTGCCCCCTCCTCCTCTCTATCCGAACCAACGCCTAGTCCCATCTCCGCACCTGAGACCTGTCTCAGTCTGGTGGGTGGCCGCCCGCCACACCGGAGCAGAGTCCATGCTTTCTCGACTCTCTTGGCCAGGCTTCGTGTGAGGCGTGTCTCGAAGCATCCCCAACACGTCACAAACAATCTTTGGAAGAGAAAAAGAAAAGGGAGAAAATAAGTTGGAAAAACAAAAACCTCAACGGGTACTCACGGGTCTCACTCAGGTGGACGAGATAAAGAGGCGTATATCGCAGACGAGAAAACCATGCGTGCGTCTGTTGCGTCCTCCTTTTTTCGCTGGCCACCTCGCGGACATCAAGGTCATTACCTAGCTGTAGCTGGCCCGTCCCGTATGTTGTGGAATGACCACAGGTGCTTATTTCACCCGGCTTCGTGTTGCACGACATGCTTCTCTTGTCGTGTGACGCCGGGAACCGGGATCTGAAGCGGTCAAGCAAAGAAACCTCCCCCTTCCGCCACCGGGCCACAACGTCATTGTCCTGCCCTACCTGCAGCCTTCTGTGGTAGACTTGCATTCCGAGTTGATGGACGCCTGTACGGGTGGTCGCCGTCTCTCTTTCTCTTTCGCTGACACAAGTCGGCTGCGGGCCGATTGGTGCTACGGCAAGGCGTACGTCACGTCCAATCCGAGTCGCCCCCAATCTCTTGCCAAGACGCCAGCCCGTATATCAAATCGCATTCCAAAAGTCGCGTTTCTAGATCATCCCTCTCCATTCCGGGCCTTCTGGCCGATAGTCTGCACATGTGCCACGCTACTGCGAGCCCGCAACCTACAGGTTCATCAGAAGATGCTGCAGCCCTGCCCGGTTGCTACAGCTTGGCAGAGATGCACGATTGGCAAGTCGATAGCCCCGATACCTAACCCGGTGGCACCAATTGCGGGTTGAAGGTTCGACATTGGTCACGCATGCCACCGAAAAGAACAGACGACGCTTGACGGGAGCTCGTCGATCCCAGGACGTCTTGCAGTAATGTGTGTGCATGACGGTGTATCCACAGGTACTCCAAGTCCAGCGTGGCCGTTGACCGTGGGACAGGCTACGTCCTCGGAGAAGAAAGCAAGGGTTGAGACTGGCTAATGGGCCTTCTATCCGCTAATTGTACGTGAGACAACAAGAAGAAAATATGACCGTCATGTGGGCTTGCGATGCCGGTAAAGGGGCTGCCTGTTGCGGACAGACAACAGAAGACTTGTCAGTTTTCACCGAGATTCGATGTTCCGGTACGGCTAGTCCAATTATAGAGAGTCCTCCGAGAATATGCAGCCACTAACGCAGGCTTTTTCCTTTGTGATATTGCACACCGGTGCCAGTACAGGTTCGTGTGACCTGTCCAAGCCGTATGGCAGCTCAGGCGCAAACACGCGCTTCTTCCCGAGCCGAGGCGTACAAAGCCGACTAAATAAAGTTGACAGGTAACATGCGGCGGGTTGGAACATATGAGGTGCAGTTACCTCGCGGTGCGGGAGCCAGGGCGGTGCAACAAGACCGCGTCAGCAAAGTTGATTAGCACATGAGCATTGAGGGTCGGGTACTCTGTGCATGGATGGCTATCACGAATCCCATGTACAAAGGACAGAGATTCCTGGCGGTGAGACACCTGTTTGCCTTACCATTCCGAACTTTCGTTTGGCGAAGTCGCCATCGAGATGAGAACTCTCAACCCAATTTTTCCTGGTAAAGATCATCCGAATCGGAGGCGGTCAAGATGCAACAACCCGCTTCTGTCTCTCGGTTGTAGTATATGTGACCATGTGGCACAGTAAGCTGGACGCTAAAGGACAGTTCCGACAGCTTGGTTGACTAGCCAGGTATGCCTGTCGTTGGCAAGGAGGCAACCGAGATTCCGGGGCCAGATATGGAGCGTCAAGAAACCGACCGAGAGCGGCATCGATCTTGGATCATCGGATGGAGTCTTAAACCGGGGCCCGCCTGAGACCTGAACTTCCAAGGTTGAGAATCGCTCCTCGTAGCCTCGACCTATGGGGCTTGCACGAATTACGTGTCAGGCAGGGCAACGGCCGACCGAGAACACAGAATAGCCGCAGCCCTCGACAAAAATGCTGGCGTTTGACGTTTGTGGCTTGATGAAACCAGCCAGCACCCAAGCTGGGGGTTACACGGCGTCACGTCTTCATGGGTGGTTACATACGTATACCGACATCCTCATTGCAAGTAGTACTATTTTCATTGACGAGTCGTCAAGAATGCGAGCAGAATGTCTGCCTGCGGTGAATTGAAACTTTTTGACTTGTTGGTGGGCTTGACATGTGATACATGTGTAACCAAATACCTTGCAAGGGAGAAAGCTTGGGTTGCGGTCACACAGGCCGGATGTGTGTTCAACGAGATTCGGTCAGTGTCTCACTAAGCGCCCATCAAGCAGAGCCTCTTGTGGCTTGTTAGATCTCTCGTCATCGTGAGTCGATGTGTAGTCAGCTGGCCATGGGTGTTCTTGAAAAGGTAAAAAATGGAGTATACGTAGCTGTAAAAAATCGAAATAAAAGCCAGTTTAACGGCTGGGTGATCGTGGCGGAAACCGGATCTTGATAGGGCGATGTGGTTTCATAACCAGGCGATGTGGCCGATGTGACAAGTCGTTTTCTCGACGAAGGCCTCAACGGCATTGGCTGCTGTGGCCAGTACATTGGTAGACTTTGACGAATTTCGACACAAACCCGATCATCTGTGCATCTCATGTGCTATGTGACAGGTCATCTCGACAAGTTTGCATGCTCGACATGCACGCACTAGATGCGTATTGGAGCGCTCAAAAGCCCTAGTCGCCGGTTATTGGATGACCCTACACACACACCAGCGCCTGCCCCAGTATGCGGACCAGTCAAGAGCCGCTGGTTGGGAGCCGCAGGGCGTTGGAATCTCGGTTGTTAGCTACAGTCGTTGGTACGGTTAGAGACCCAGTTTGTGATCCGCTAGCGTTTGTAGGAGATGACGACGATGGAGTTTTCTTCAAAAAGCCGATACATCAACCTGCCAGGCAGGCAGGCAGGCAGGCATATGAAACCGTTTGATATGAGACACCGGATTTCTGATGCCGTTCTTGGCTCGACACAGGAAAAGGCTGGTTGAAATTTCGGTGACGGACGGATCAAGAACTGGGATCTAGACACAGTCGATGGCTGTCGGTAAGCCTGTCCACACCACAACTCGATGCCGCCGCATGTTGGACCTTTGGGTCTGTCGTCCAAGATGAGGGTCACACATGACCTTTGAGATCCATTGAGGCGCGGCACAAGCCGGCACTCCATAAGTCACTAAACAAACAATGAGCTTCGACCCCCGGTTGGCTGGGGGTCTACGTAGCACAATAATCCCCGGCCTATTGCTTCGGAATTGCAGCAGGACACACCCGACAGCAGTCGGAGCTGCAACCGGTGCCCCCGGTAACAAGAAATACTAGAATCTGTGGATTGAAGTCGTGTTGTATGATGGCCAACAAGATGGTGGAGAAGAAACAAAAAGACGTCGCATGGTGAATCGAATTTACATATATGCCAGCCTCGTGAGCATCGGTCGGACAAGGAGGTGGCTTGCGATACACAGCCATCGGGGTCTGATTTCGTCATGAGCGACCTCGTCTTGTGGCGGCTGGTGGGCAACGTCAGATGGCGGCTGGTGTCGGCGGATGGTAGGTATACAACGTCAAGCCGGATATAGGATAGGCGGGCGGCGGTGCGCCCACCTCGAACCAGCACTCCGGGACGACTAGGCTCTCCCGCGCTTTGAAGTAGTAGATGTGGCATGGCCAGCAAGGCCAAGCCGCCATACAGCTGGCGTTGGAAGGAGGAAGATTCTTCTTCTTCTTTTCTTTCATTGATCGTTGGCGGATCCTAGTGCAACCCGCTCGGTCGGTCCAAGTTGGGGCGGGCGTTATGGTCGATGAGTGGCACCCCGGCGGCTTCGAACGCAGCCAGCCGTTGACGAACAGACAGACCAGTGATTGCTCGACAAGTACCCAACGAAAAGAAGTCCGATGCCGCCGAGCCGTGCCGCCTGTGTAGGGTGGCTCATGTTGCTTCGGGGGGATGAGGGCACGATGCGGACAGCCAGCCCCTCCCCTGTTCAGCACACCGTTGGCCTCCATGCCGAAAGAGCTCATTCATGAGGCTGTCCGATCGATGCGTGACCAAACTGTTGCAGAATAGCACGCTAAGGACCTACGATGAGAAGAGGGAGAGGGAGAGGGAGAAGGGGGGGGGGGGGGGGGGGGGGGGGGGGGGGGGGGGGATAGAGAGAGAGAGCGAGAGAAGGAAAAAGCAATTCCGAGCAAGGGAACCGAGGAGCAGGGGATGAAGAAAAGAAAGCAAAATGGGATCACCAGTGGGGGCATATTGTTGGGGTGAACCAAACGCGATCTGGGACTCACCTGGGAAAAGGAAGCATGGCGGACTCGCGTGGTTTATCCCAAGGAGGGGGGTGGGTATATGGAGAAAACGAATCCAGTTGGCGAAATGTCGGAAAACAAAAACAAGTCGGAAGAGGAGCGCGGGAAAGAGAGGGGAGCGGCCGGCCGTCTGCTTCCCGGATGTATGTGTGTGTGCGTGAAGATTGCATTGGAGCTTCAGGATCGTACGTTTTGCACGGCGGTACGAGGAGGCGGAGAGTGTGGGCAAGGAAAGAGATGGTGGGTGGATGGAAAGAAACTGCCTGCCTACTAGGTGTAAGAAGTGGTGAAACGGGCAGTCCTCGAACAAGAAAACGAGGGCCGGAAGCATGTGTGGATGGCGTTGGTGTTGATGTTTGCGCGAGGCCTTGGATCTTGCAATCGGAGATGCAGAATACCACTGACTTGACCTTTGGATACGTTATGTAGCATGTCACTCGGCATGGGTCACTCGACCCCGAATCGCAAGGTACAGGGCACCTCTGTTTACCTACCTACCTAGGTACCTTAGTACCTACCGAAGTGTACGGAGTACGTACCCGTCTACTGTACAATATCCGTACAGTACCTACCTACCTACCTACCTGTGAACACCTACTTGTAGTACCCACCATAGCTGACCGGCGTGGGCTTGCAGGAGCAGGAGCAGGGACGCGTGGAAGAAGGTGCGTGTGTGGTGAATGTCCGCGTACCTACCTACACTGCATAGTACCTACGAATAGGTACCTGTGGATGTGGATATATTGCCTGTTTACTTCACAGTAACACGACATCGCATGACCTCGCTTGCAGCTTGCCTTTCCCCCCTTCTACCCAGCCCAGACCTTACACAGGCAGAGATGCACCTGCCTCGCAGAGTCTTTTTGCCCGAGGAAGCATGGAATCAACTCCGCCCCTGCCTTGCTTGGGTTGTCGTCTTCATCGCCGCGCCCCCCCACTCCTTCTTTGTTCGTTCTTTCCTTCCGCGGATGCTGTCTCGCGAAAATCGAGCCGATCGGTATGCGAAGAAAGCAGCGCCATTGGGGTGTGTGTGTGTGTGTTTATGTGTGTATGTGTGTGCGTGGACCGGTACGGTATTCCAGCTAGGTGCCTACCTACCTATCCTCGTCTCAGATCTCGAGCTGCTTACGGTCGTTCTGTCAAAACAGTCGAGGCGTACCCAGGCTTTGATGATGGACGGTGCGCAAGGAACGCCACCATACAGGCACGGTTGCGGTTGCGGTACGGTACAAGGCAAGGCAAGGCAAGGCAAGGCAAGGCAAGGGGGTGAGGGCATTCGGAGGAATGACGGGCTGAGTCAAGCTTCCCGAGTTCAGCTTCCGGCCCCGTGGCTTGACGGGGCTTGAGGCAGCTTTGCGCGGCGAGCGGGAGATGAGAGGGAAATGCAATCCATCTGTATTACACAGCATGACAGAGCACGCGGTATTTTTACGACAAGTGACAGAACCCGGAACGGAACGAACGCACCGATCAAACCAGAGATGGGCGCCACCCATGCATCGGCAGACGGCCACCCAACTAAACAACCAACCAACAACAATCGAACGGCGGCTGCAAGATGCTTATCGGGATGCAGACATGACCCCCTCCCTCCACCTCCCTTCCCCTTACCTAGGTAGTAAAGCAACTGTGGCTCGGCCTAGTATGATTTCGGTTTTGTTTTGTTTTGTTTAGCTGCAGTCTGCGAGTCGTGGGCAAGTACGGATAGAAGTAACTTGCCTAGAATGATCAATCACCGTGCAGACCAGGTATTAGGAGAGATTTGTGCCCAGGTCGTTAAACGAAGCCGCCAATCGGGGTGGTCGCCGGCCCATCAGCGCCAGCCGCGATAAACATAAAACCCCCCTCCCGGTCCCCCGGAAGAGCTCTTCCTACCTCCTTCGGCCAATAGGACCACCCGATGCCCGACCCGACCGGGGTCGCACTCCGTTAGCCTCGCTGCTTTGCTCGTCGCAAACCCTATATCCCGTCAGTGTCATAGCCCGTGCCACTGCTTGCTCATAAGAAACGAACGGCACGAGTACCCATGTTTCTGGAGGTGAGTAGGTACCTACCTTAGTGTGCGATATACAACACGCCGTCGCCGGCCAAATTTAGCATTGACCCAATGCAAGGCAAACGACGACAGCGAGGACGACGGTGAGGGTGACAGTGACGATGATCGACCACTACCAGGGGAAGGATCTTCTGACCCTAGCAATCCAAACAGAGTTTGATATTGCTCCTAATCCCCGACCTGTCGCACGCCGTTCTGGGCCATTCTCCTGTTCGCTCCCCTTGCCCCATTGCCGCCTCTACCTACGCGATCGCCATATATATGCCACCTGCTATTGGGTCCCTCCGCACACGAGTCCCCGGGCTCGGACAAACGGCCCTGGTCCCATATCAATTTACGCCCAGCGATCATCATCATTGCCGACGACGTGCGTGGGCTCGCATAGTGATGGGCCGATGGGCGCGACGACCGACGCACGGTACCAAAGGAATTAGGGAAGAAAGAAAATATAAATAAAAAGCGAAGAAGAAACAAGTCGTCCACCTGCCGGGTCCAATCTTTAGGCTCGGGTCTCGTCAAGCCCTGTGCTCTCGCCGTCAACGATTCATCATGAAACCGCCGGGAGTTGACTTGTTGGGGGGGGGGGGGGGGGGGG
>MU843107.1:0-12811 GCA_030867305.1 Colletotrichum zoysiae | reverse complement strand
GGGGGGGGGGGGGGGGGGGGTTCTTCTGACCTTAGTCTTCAGACGCATCGCACGCCACGAAAAGCAATGTGCAGAAGAAGAAGACGAAGAAGGAGAAGAAGGGCAAGGGAATTTGGGGGCCGCGGCATCGTTTGAGCCTCCCACGTCGCTTTCGGCACTGGTAACACCAGTTCTGCAGGGTTCATTGGCCGCACCGGCGAGGCGTACATGTATGTACGTACGTCCGTACAAATGTATTCGTCCGAGCATATGTAAGTAGGCAGGCGGGCAGGCGGGCAGGCGGGCAGGGTGGCAGACAAGCAGTCAAAGCAGCATCGCCAGGCGGTCTGCAACGTCGGGTCTCCTCCGTTCGCTGCGTGCGTACAGGTAAGGTAGATGCAGTCAGTAGATATCTACAAAACGTACCTACGGGGATGGGAAGGGAAAACTTGGCGATGCTTCACGCCGCCCTGGTCGAGAGCAATCACCACCCACGGCGTACCATACATAGTACATCGTAAAGTTGCATGACCCAGAAGCAAATCCCCCGGACGAATCCCAGGGCAGATCGAACATAGCTCTTTGATCCACTCGCCTGGGTTCTTCTTCTACACTACTCGCGCCCCCCTGGCTGGTTGACCCTTGCTGCAGTAGCCTTTCGATCGACTGACTACCAGGGGAGGAGGGGCCAATGGGTGAACCGGGGGGAAGGGGGGATCGGGGTTGGAGAAGGGGAGAGTTACAAGGGTGATGGGCGTGCGCTGGAAGGGGGACTGACTGGCTGGCTGACTTTTGCTTAGTACAGCAGTTCGTACCGGTCGGTACTCGGGGTCTACTCTGTTGGTAGGTAGTATTAGAGGTAGGTATGTAAACAGACGAGCATCATAGCGCTGGCTCACCTTGCTTTGCCTCGTGTGTGTGTGTGTGTGTGTGCCCCGTTCCTACAAAGAAGGAATCGAACAGACTCAACCCTTCTCCCCTCCCGGAAGCGCCGCCGCCAGCCGCGAGAAGTTTGCAACGTGCCTCAACAAGCCGGGACCCCTTCGCCCTAACTGCCGTGTGCCGCCCTTAGGCTCGGGCGATGACAGGACGAAGAGGAGGAGGGGGGGCTTGCTGATCTGGTTCGACTCTGTCTCACCTCAACCCAGAAACGAAGATGGTGAAATAAATAAAAAATGAAGAAAAAATAATAATAATAATCCGACGACGAGGCGCAGTCGGTCTCACTCACACATACTCTCTCCCACTCCCCGAGCTCCTCCTCCTTCCGTTTGAGAAAAAAAAAAAAAAAGAACCTACCAGGGAACGCCTGCCAAGATCGAAAAACCATCAAGCCAGAAAGAAAAGAGAGAAACAGAGACAAATGCATGTACGAATAGACTTACCCCCCCTCGCACTCTCTCTCTCGCGCATACACACACACACACACATACATACGCCGGTTCCCGATGAACAACAATTCTTCAGCCATCAATCACCCGGGCCTGGCCCAACCCACCCACCCTCTGATGGAGAGTCGCACAGGGTACATTCCCCTCCCATCGTGCATCCTTGTGAGGCAGGCCGATGTAATGTACTTACTCTACCTGCGTAGTAGTAGTCAGTGTGTCCTGAGATCCCACTCATACGCCTCCCCAGGAAGGGGGGGGGGTCTTGCTAGCGTGGTCCCGCCCCAGAATGTGATATGTGCCATCTGCACTGTACCGACCTGCCGGCCTGGGTCCTTTTTTTTTTTTTTCGTTTCTTTTGCTTGCCGTGCTTTCTGCTGCTGGCCTTCCGCCGCCGCTTCCTCGACCGATTGATTATTATCAGATGCCACTCACTGCCATGCTTTCTTCTTGCACTAGTAATCCAGAGAGCAGGGACTTGGAACATCCGCTCCCGCTTGACCTCTTCTTGCTCCCTCGGCTTTGCCTTGTCTACCTACCCGGTCCTTGCCAGACCGTCCAGCACCGGCCAGCACAGTGCTTTGTTCCTCGTGCAGAGTTCAAAGGAAGCAGAGCAAAGTATAAGAGACCACGGGCGCCGCCTTGAACTCTCTGCCTCATCTGGATCACCATCATCGCACATCACCAAGCAGTCCAAAAAGCCTCGCTTCAAGCAGCACCGCGCTCACAGTCTTGCAACCTGAGCAGCCTCCTGTAACTCGGCCAACCACACACACACACACACACGCACCCATACATTTCGCCAACTGCAATCACACAGAGACCACCCAGGCTACCATATTCACTTCTACAATCCCGCCATCATGGTCTCCTCAACGCAACATCAGGTCGATAAGGCCGCCTCTCGAACTCAGCAGAAGCCCTCGTCGTCCAAGAGCGGTTCCAAACAGGTGAGAGCCCGTGACTGCACTTCGCATCCACACAATGCTGCCTTCCCCTCGGAAAGGGGCAAAAATAAAAAAATAAACTGACACTTGTCACAGCATCTTCTCCCGGGCATTCGATGCCCTACGTGCCATGCCTCAGGTAAAGAAGTGTGGGTGCTACCCGGCAAGGAGTGCGGCTACTGCGGTACCCCCTGCGGCTAGACCAGTTCGTGTGAGTATTCGGACTTCTTCCCACGCCTCATCGTCGCCATGTGGCAGTGTGGCTGACTCTCCAACAACAGGCCATAACTCCCCCCTCCCCCCCTAGTCAGGAGCCATGTTGCTCCGACTGCGACGCCATGACGGGCAACCCTCAAAACAATAACGATACCCTGGGACGACGACGGCGAACGGCGACACACGAAAGCTAGCGAATGAGGGGTTGTGTGTGCGGGCATGACACCGGATGGGGGTCTGCTCGAGTCGGAGAATGTCATTTTTCATCATTTTCATCATTATTTTTCCTTTGTGAGGGAACGGGGAAAAGGGGGCAGATCAAAACGACTGGGTGGGCCAATCTGGGTACTGGCCCTGTAATGTTAACGAGCCATGTCTGTCCGATTCTTAGATCGGTTTGCGCAATTGGAGGGGGTACAACGAGCGGGACGACAAACGGAAATCGGCATGGCATACCACAACCGGCGCCTGGGACTTTGAAGCTTCGGGGAAGTTGGAGTTTGGAATTGTAATGATAGCCATCTGGAGATGCTTGCTTTCTTCCGATTACGGTATAGAGACGTATGGCCAGAAAAGGAAAAAAAAGAAGAAGCTGTCTGTTCATCCTCAACGCCGTTCCCATCTCGTTCGACCCTTTGGAAGCCGATGGTCGTCGCAGTGCGTGCGGAGGAGGATACCTGTGCGGTACCCTGATGTACAGTAGGTACTACGTGGTAGGTACAGTAGGTACTACGTGGTAGGTACAGTAGGATGCTCCCCCCTTGATCTGGAACCACTCACTGACCGGCGTGGAGGCAGGCCTATCCGTATCCGACATGGTGGATGGAGAACATCGCATGGGTGTACGATCGCGACCCTGTCGGGAGGAACGCGGGAGGTGCTCTGCTCGGAGATAAGCCCCGAAATGTGTCGATTGGTCGAGATCAAGTCCGCATCCGTGTCTGCGTCCGCGACGAGTTGGCTGCAATGCGGGCTGCAGCTGCATCGGCTCCCCCCTGAAGTGTATATCGGTCAAGATCGGGGTGGCATCGCGATCAACAAGGGGAAAGAGACGATGTGCGGGAAAAAAAAAGTAAACAGGCGCATTGGCTGCATGTATGTACATCACAATGTCGAGGGTGTGGTATTGGCGGTAGACTCGACCCGAGCCTCGCCGCCTCAAACCGGATGGATGGCCTTGGGATAGAAAGAAGCCTGATATTTGACCGTCTCTTTCCGAATAATCAAGGGTTAGCACAAGGCTGCGAGTTGCAGGTGCTGCAGCCAGTTTTGTCGAATAGCGACAAAGCTATTCCAATCACCCTTGTCGTTCCATAGCACGCCGCGGGTCCCGGTGGGAACCGGGTATTACGAGTACCGCGTATGTAGATACCTAGGCAGGTATGCATATATCTACAAAGCGACTACGGACCGAGTCCTGCATCATCAGGGTGACGTTGGTATTGCGGCGAGAAACCACCGGCGAGCTGTTTACCCTGCGTCGCGAGCGAGGTCAACTGCCCGTCAGCCCAATCGGTCCCGGTTCCACGGGTCCACTGACACCTATAGCTGGAGCTCGGAGCTGGGCCTGGCTCGTTACACCAAACGGTCTGCAGGGTGGTGCATGAGCTATTCGACGACCTGCAACGCTCCACTATGAGGAAATGTCCGTCCAGAGCGAGACAGGAAGCAAGAAGGACAGGGGCCAAGAGAGAGGGATACGGCCAGCTGAAAGCATCCTAGCTGAGATGTGAGCTTTTGTGTAGGCCAGCTCAGCTTCCAGCTGGCCAGATAGATGGCTGTCCGAGTCATCCTTGGAGGGCTCAGCAGTTAGGGCAGCGACCAAGGTTGAGCAAGTCGTCGGTGGAGAATGGGAGGGCGACAGGCCGTGTCGCGGAACGTATGCCGGCGGCTACTGAGCGCAGGACGAGGGCTGCGTAGGCTTTCTTGTCTTGCGCCGTAGAAAGTAAGACATGCGACCTGTCACTAATGACACGGGGAGTCTAGGCCTATTCGCCAGGGATCTGTAGCGAGTAGCAAGACGAAGGGGACGCCAAAGGGAAGACCGCATTGGATTAATACCTCAGCTCTCGGTGTCAGGCGCGGTATGCTGACCGAAGGGAGTCGATCCGGTAAGCGTCTGCGCTCAGTAGCAGCAGACGTGAAAGGGGGAAAAAACCCAACGATATGGTTGATGAATGTCAGCGAGCAGGGTTAAGCAGGGACAGGAAAGCGACATGGCTTACTACCGATGTTGTGAAGCTACCTAGGTACTTATTGGTACGACATACATAGTACCTAGCGGTTGGTACACTGGGGGGCGTGAAAGGACAAGGCTTGGCTTGTTCACCGTTGGTTTCGAAGGGATGTGGACGACGTAGGCTGCATTGGGGGCCTGGCAAAAGAAACGGCGGCGAGGAAGGCAAAGAAAACAGATGGGAAAAGAAAGGAAGGGGGGTGGGAGTGTGATTAACGCTGCTGGCATGCGCAGAATATGAGATTTGACAAGTTCTGCGGCCATTACACCTTCCATCTGCAGCTCGGGGTGTTGAAGCCCCATCCCTGGCTGGCCCAGAGTGCTTGCTTGCTTTCTTCACCGTGTGTTTCTTCCTTCCATCTCAGTCTCGGACTCGGAAGCAAGCAAGCAAGGAAGGAAGCAAGCAAGCAAGCACCTATTCGTCGCAAACGAGTGTATTGCCTATTTTGGCCTCTTTTTTGGAACATCCCATCCCCCTATGCCAACAACCGACCTGACCTCCACCCCGGGGAATTGGGCCAACTTCCGAGTTGAGACACGTGCGATCGATCTCTGAAGATGGAAATGGGGCTCGGCCATGCCTGCCAATGTCAAGTCCAGCGTATGATATGCGCAAGTCAAGTAACAACAAAGTCTTGAGACGCAAACAAAAGTCATGGGTACACACAACAAGCAAGCCGAAACTCCAATTCAGGAGCAATGCCGATGAATCTGACTTCCGCGACCTCGCAGCCGTGGAAAAGCACCGACGGACAATTCCCGGCATCGGGATCGTTCCACAGCTGCGAGTCGTGGCGTCTATCTACTCACTCATCCCACCTTTCTTTTGGACAGCAGTGGCCCCTTCAGCCCTGTCTGGCTTGGTGCTAGATGCTGCAAGCGAAGCTCTAGTAATCAACATCATGTTTCAAGTCTCATCGGAATGCCAATCTCGGCTCGTCAGGGTATTGACCCTTGTCGTTTGTGTCGCTCATTCTCCATGGTCGTCTGCTTTGCTCTTCCTCCTCCCTGGCATCTCATCCGCCATTGCATTCTGGATTACCGCCAGTGTGTCAAGCCGATGTGCATCGCAGGGCTGTGTCAGTTGTTTGCCGTTGAACCTTAGCTTTCTTCTCTCAACACGTTTCTTTTTTCTGTCTCAGCCGCCTCGGATTTTCCAAGCCGGCTTCCGGGGTCCGCAGAGAGAGGGACCAGAAATAGTTGTGAGCCCAGCGGACATGGCCTGAAGTTGCAGCATATGACGACAATGAGATGCGTCAAGTGGTCAATCATACGGATACTTGGACTCTGTATGTGTCCACGCACGCTGGCCAAGCATCCGTTGAGCCCCCCTCTAGGTAGCATTTACACGCCGTTTTGGCAAGCCAAGCCAGCCATCCTACCAGCCAATCACGGCCAGAGAAAAATGCAACGGCGTCGCCGTCATTCCCATCCGCCTGTCTTGGTCTGGCCCCCCAAACCCCGCAGAAATACTCGGTTGGTCGCCATATTGGACAATCAAAGAAGGTACCGCCTCATACCCAATTCGGCTGAGGGGTACCTTCTCCCCGCGGCAAAGTCAGGAACCCTCCCAATTGCCGTGCCCGCCGTCCAGTGTTGTTTCCTGCCCTGCCCACTCGCGGCTGTAGCCAACCCCCCCGCCACTTCCCGGTGCCCGATGTCCTGATGCCGATGCGACTGCCGTCGCAAAGACTCGCTTGCGCCAAAGAGTTTCTACAGCCGTCGCCAACTCAACTCAATAACGCAATTCTATCCCTCCATCAAGCCCGCCTCCTGCCGTATGTAACATGAACGGCATCGACATCCTTTGCGATGCCGCCGGCTCCGACATGCTCAACTCACTCTACTCCCCGCCCGACCTCCCGAAAGAGCCGGCCCAACCTCCACCCCAACATCTCGGGAAGCGCAAACTGAGCACCCCCGACGCCTCACCCTCCGCGACACATGTCTGCCACATATGCAGGAAGATCTACGAGCGAGCCGATCATTTGACCCGCCACCTGCGTTCCCACGAGAACGCTCGCCCCTACCAGTGCTCTCGGTGTCCGAAACGATTCAACCGCGCCGACCTCCTCACTCGCCACGAGACAACTCACGACCGGGACAACACGGGCAAAGGCCGGACCTTTATACGGAGAAGCGATCGGGCCGCCGAGGCATGCCTAAATTGCGCCGCCTCCAAGTCGAAATGCGAGGTAAACACTCCTTGATCCTCATCCTCATCATCCTCACCCCCCCGCGGTAATACACGCTGACGCCCACCCAGGACGCCAAGCCGTGCTCTCGCTGCCGCTCCAAGAAGCTGCCATGCCAAGTCCCCTCCAAGCGTACACATCCCAACCGATCCTCCATAGACGGCATCTCGACACCGTCCGAAACATCTACGATGCATCATACCCTCGACATGAACGGTAGCATGGATCCCGGCTCGGCCTATGACGACTCCAAGATGGCACTCATGCCTCCGCATCACGACATGGCCCAAGAAATGGACGCACCTTCGTTCATGGCGGATGGCTTTGCGAACCCTACCATCGACCTGGTCATGGACGACATCGCCAACTTCAACCCCATGCACAACTACTTCCAGGATATGGACTTCTCCTCATGGGACTTAAACTTCGACGCCATAACCATTCCACAACCCGAGACGAACCAAACCCCCGATTCTACCACAACCAACCGGTCAAAGTCGAATACGCGAAACGCTTCAAAGGCACACGCCGCCTTCAAACGATCGCCCTGGCTGTGGGAGCCAGGCCCCAACGACTACGCTCTTCACCACGCATCCCCTCATGACAAGGAACGCCTGGTTCTGGACGATGGCACCCTTGCGAACTCTCCCGCTTTCGACAAACTTACCAGCACTCGGGGTACAAAGCTCAAGATGACGTCCTCGTCGAGAGACAGTCTGCTGGTCATGGTAGTGGCCAGCACAGTCCAAAAGGGCCCCCGTCAACGCACGCCGTCCTTCCCGTCTTTGGACCTCCTCAACTACCTAGTTCAGGCCCATTTTATTCATGACGAGCACCAGGGTGACAGCTGGATTCATCTGGCCACCTTTGATGCTACGACGGCGATACCTGAACTGCTCGCTGGCATTATATCCAGTGGTGCGACGTACATATCCATCCCGGCGGTTTGGCAATTCGGGTTCTCCCTCCATGAGGTTCTGAGACTCGGGCTAGCAGACTTGGTACGTGTTCCTGCCCTTGCCTTTTCAGCCTTGGTCGACAGAAGGGCAGACTCATCATGCGGAGAGTAAGTTGCTGACACACCTCACAGTTCGAAGGCTCGAACGCTTTCACGAGAGACCTCGAGGCTCTTCAGGCCTCCATGCTCACGTTGGACACCGGTATCTGGAGCGGGTTCAAGAGGAAGATGGAGATAGCAGAAAGCTTCTTGCAACCACCAATGACCATGCTCAGACGCGCAGGTAGCTTCTCAACCCCACCCGACTCACCCGCAATCATCCCGACACTGGAGGACCCTCCCGGCATACTGGACTCCAAGTGGCGCAAGTTTGCCAAACGCGAATCCTACAAACGGCTCGTCTTGCACATGTTCTTCCACGACATACAAACCTCCATTGGGTTTTGCAAGAATCCCTTGATGTCATACACCGAGCTCAACTTCGGCCTTCCGGCCTCCCGAGATCTGTGGCGAGCCCGGTCTGCGGAGCAATGGAGAAGCCTGTACTTGGCCAAAATCAGTGCTGCGCCGGACCGCGTAATCCCTCGCGTGTCGGAAGTCATGCATTGCACCGAGATACTCGACGAGTTTGAGCAGCTGGTCGACACTGAACTCTGCTACATGGCCCTGTTGCATGGGTACTGGGGTCAGATATCGGCGTATCGTGAGGCAATCAAGTTTTACGCGGACGGAATCTCGAGCAAGAGAAACGCAACCCACAGCCTCTGGCTCAAAACACAGTATCAAGAGCTGTACCGCGATCTCGGCGACTTTTCGACGATGATTCTAACGTCTAAAAGACCGACAGCCCAGCTCGCAGTCATATCGGAGGTCCTTATGATGCTCCTCCACGTCTCTCCCGATATCCTGCAGACATTTGCGGGCAAGGCGGGGGAGGACGAGGCTCGCAGGATCTCCAGCAAGCTCGAAGAAAGCTGGGTGAAGACTTCCGAGGCCCGCCACGCCATATGGCACGCTGGCCAGATTTTCCATCATGCGCGACAACTTCCACCAGCCTCCCTGCGCGAGTTCAACGCCATCGCAGTGTACTTTGCTTGCCTCACACTGTGGGCTTACGGCTTGCTCTCGTGTTCGTCGTCGGGACGGGGGGAGGACCAGGAGGCAGGCAATGGCATTGGTGGCAAGTCCAACTCAGCATATATTCTCATGGACTCTGAAGAAAACCGCGAGACGAGGGCGTTCTTGCAGTTTGACCGTGGCGTGCCTGGGCTGACGCTCAACGGGAATCCGACTAACGGCGTCGAGTCGCTGTCGAACCCGAGCGTGGTGCTGTCCATTGGGAGGGACATCTTCCGAAACAACTTCCCTGTCGTCTCGGAGCCGCTTCCACCCCTAGTTGAGAGCCTCAAGAGTCTCCTGCAAGACTTGAGCTCCGGGGCAGCAGGGAGGCCGTCTAGGGCGGCCAGCGAAGACTACCCCCAAACTTGATTGCACTTCCCGCCTGTGGAATCTATCTTTTCTTTCTCTCCGTAATGTAGCGTACGGATAGCGGTCGAAACCGCGAGAGGTACTTGACAGCGATTTAGGGCGGGTCATGAGTCCTACGAACATAGGCATCCGGGCACCACGGGAAGTGGCGATAGTGCAGTGTTGTTAATCTCAGCAGCAAGGATGTTGGATCAACTGAATTCCAATCTTCTCTTGAGGAACCCATCAAATATGGAGCGATTGACGAGCGCGTACCTTTGTCTGGAGTGGAAGGTTGCTAGAAAACGGCTGCCACACTGAATAAAACAGTCCGTTTCGTAGACTCGAACGGGTGATTCCTCGACGTCGTCCCAAGGCGGGATGCCATGCTCAGCCTCGACCAACAAGGGGCTTGGCCATGACTGAGTTTGTCGACTGCGGGCGACATGCCGAGCCATGACCCTCGCCTTCCGACCCCTTAACCGGAGCTTAATAATTAATTGCCCACACAGAAAGGGGGCGCAAAAGCGAGGCGGAAGCCGTTCGTCGAATGACGATTCGCGCTTGGTCTTTTGTTAGTATTTTCCTGGTTCCGAGAGCCAGGCGACGTAGAGTGTTTGCAGCCTACCTACCTACCTACCTACCTAGGTACCTAGGTAGGTAGGTGTATGTAGGACAGCCCCCGCCGAGCTGTTGTTGATGCTGCTAGGTATTGAGTTTAGGGTTAGCCGGCGGCGGAGGCATTGGTTACAAGGGTTGCATAACAAGCCGGCAGGGAACACGACGGTTATGTAGTTGACAGCGCAGGCTTCGTGGGTGGTACACTACTGTAGGCAGGGCGGCGCGGCCCAGTTGTTATTCTGCGGTTCCTTCATGCCCCCATTTGCATTCATTCTTGCAGGCCAATTCACGGCGACCACGTCAGAGGAATGGCCCGGGTGGATGGATGGCCCCGCCTCGAAGCCGATCTCCGCTACGGGAGTAGGTGGTTTACTACGCATCACTACTGAGGTACCTACACTAAATCGCCGAAACGCACAAACCCCTGGCAGTGGAGTCATCGACACCCGCCCAGGAACCCCGGACTTGGGCGGGGAGGTGCGCTGTTGCATGGATCCGATACCGAAGGAAACCACCACGCATCCGGGCCGCGACACCCCGTTCTCTCCCACCACCACCACCAACACCAACATAACACCACCACCACCACCACCAAACATCATTCACGCCTCCATCTGTTCGGCTTCTCCTCCCTCGTCCTCAATCTCACACGCGCAAGCTCGCTCGGGCCAGCCTCATACCACAGCTCCTTCTCTCATTTCCCTAGGTAGCACCCTCGATCCCTTCAACCATCATCCCATGACGCAAATCTCCTCACGAGACCAGGAAGTCTAAAGCCCAATCCCGTCCATTTGATACAATTAACCTGAATCGCTCCTGTTTCCTTTTTCTCTTTCTTCGGCCGCCTTACTTCGCTCACGCGCACCCACATACACACACGCATAGCCACTTTTCTTCCGGGCTCACCCCCCTCATATATCCTCCCTCCCTCTCATCCATCTACATCAACCGTCCATTAACACCAACACCTTTCATCACCTATTATACCCAGAGATACCCCCAAAATACCCATACCGTCTCATTTCATTTTATTTTATTTTTTATACCCGGCACTAGCTAATCTCCGTTCCGACATAATGGAGGCCATTCGCCAGAAGATCCAGATCCCCGACTCCATCAAGCAGCTCCCCGACCAGCTCAAGCCCAAGTCGCCAAAGGCGCTCGACAAGGGCTCCGATTCCATCCCCACCTCCCTCACGCCCACGCCCGTGTCGCCGCCCCTCGCGACCCCGTCCCACGGCGACCTCGGCGCCGTCCTGACCATCGCCTGCGCGACCCCGATCGCCGCCAAGCCCACCACCGTCCTCGCCACCGTCCTCAACCCGGCCACTTACCCGAACTGGAACACCTTCGTGCCGCGTGCTACCATTTCCCGCCCCTCGGGCCTCGCCGTCCCGCCCATGCTCGCGGGCGAGCCCTCCATCGCCAAGCTCCAACCCGGTGAGCTCCTCCTCGAGGGCACCCACGTCACCTTTGAGGTGCACTTGACGCTCGACCCGGCCAAGACGACGACCAAGCAGGCCCTCATCGTCACCAAGCTCGAGGAGTTCACCCGCGCCGCCGCCGAGGCCAACGGCGAGACCCACCGCGGCCGCAAGGGCTACCGCGTCTGCTGGAAGACAGGCGGCCTCGTGCCCCCCTTCGTCCTCAAGTCGGAGCGCGTCCAGGAGTTCCTCGAGACCGAGGACGGCAACGGCACCGAGTACCGCTGCTGGGAGACCTTTTACGGGCCCCTCGCCCAGGTCATGCGCTTCACCATGGTCAACCAGCTCGAGACCGGCTTCGCCGCCTGGATGGACGGGCTCAAGAACCACCTCGAGGGGACGGCGCCCCCGGACCCTGCCGCTGCCGCTGCTGCCGCCGCCGCCACGGCTGCTCCGGCGACCAACCCGGCGGCTGCACCTGCTTCCGCGCCCGCTGTCGCCGCCGCCTCGTGATCTACGCGGCGCTCGCGCATGTGGCGCCCGTGCGCTTGCCAAGTCCCTATGGATTCAAACGGGCCTTGTCGTTTCTTAGTTGTGTCTGGTTTTTTTCATCTTTTTTTCATCTTTTTTTCATCTTTTTTTCATCTTTTTTTCATCTTTTTTTTTTCCAAAAGGGCTGTCATTTACACAATACGAAAACGAAGTGGCTAAAAAAAGATGGAGGGGTAAGGAAAGCTTGAGACGAGAATGCAAAGTCGGGGCAGGGGAGGGGACGGGACGGAACGATGGCCTTGTTTTCTAGGAGGGGCGTTTCCCATGTATCCAACCTAGCTTGATACCTGTCCACAACCGGCAACAAGGAGTTTATTTGATATATTTTATTCCCCTCAAAAGGAAACAACGCAACCGAGAGAGAAGAAGGCCTCCCACCGAGACAAAAGGGTGCGGAGGCGTGCTGCGCACCTCGGCCCGATTTTTGCCTCAAACGCCAAACCATCTGTTCACCACGGACCCTGTAACCCTCCATGGGAAATCGCCCCCGCGGCCCTTTCCTCCTCTCCCCTCCCCTCTCACCAAGCATGGGACGACCTGTGGCCCGACCGTCCGGCCGGCCCGGCATTACACACACACGCACAATTAGGCGACGAACTGGGGCTCAAAGTAGACGGACATGAGGCCGGCGACGTTGAGCTTCTCCTTTGCGAAGGCCTTGAGGGCGGCGTGGGCGGCGCACTCGTCGTCGTAGTACTTCATGTCCTCGAGCGAGGCGAACTCGGACTTGGAGACGACGGTGAAGCCCTGGGCGCGCGGGTCTTCGGCGGCGAGGCCGACGATCAAGCTGAGGATGTAGGGCTTTCCGTCCTGCGATTGGGGGGGGGG
>MU843106.1:0-37524 GCA_030867305.1 Colletotrichum zoysiae | reverse complement strand
CCCCCCCCTCCAGCAGCTAGCTGTCTTTTGCGCGGTCCTCTGGAGACTGGTTGGCGATAGCGGAAAATCAGTTATTCGACTATATTGGTGAGTAAAGGATGATCGGGGCAGGCTAAAAGGCGGGACCCAGACTCCATCCATGGCATGCCGGGCCCGTCGAAGGTTCCTCTGATGATCTTCCAGACTCATGCCCGGTTACGGCGAGGACCCTTGTGGCAGAGGCAAGCGATGGATGATAATTACTGACAGGCCTTTGCTGGATTTGCCAACAAGAAATCCGGGGCAGCAGCGACGGAGCTTCTCCCATTTTCGGTCCTGGTCGCCGCCGCTCAGTCTAGGGTGTTACTGGCTGGGCCGGGACCCCACGGCTTCCTACCCGGGCCGTCCAACGTACCATGGCCGCTTACCAGGTTCCCAAGTCATCGAAGGCCAGTTGGAGTCTTGGAGAAGGGGTCTTCCCAGACAGACTTCCCAGACGGACTAGAAGGCTCGCGGGTACAATTGGGGACTTTCATGAGCATCAAACACCAGATCGCTAGGGTCTCCTTGGTGAGCCAGCGAGTCGAGATCTCAAGCTTCCGTCCTTGTATTGCGCCATCCGCGCGACCGTTAATAGCTCTCGGTGTGGGGGGTTTTGAAGAGAGCGGACGGCGGCTCCTATCGATGACAATGGCCGGCTAGCGATCTGCTATACAAACTAGTCGTTAACTGGCCCCCCTGATATGGGTTGACGTATCGACGACGCCCATCAAGGTAAGTATCGGCCAGGACGCCCACAGTCCTGCTCTCAAACTGGGGGCAATTGCTCGAGACCTTCCTACGAATACGCTATTCGTACGTAGCAGATTCGCGTGTCCGCACTCGAAAGAGTTTGAAAGCCGCACCCACTCAGCAGGTCGGGGTCGTTGGAAGAACCGTGCTGTTTTGGGCTTAAAGCGTTCCGGTATATTGGATCGTGTCACCCGTTCGCTGCTACTTATCCATTAGCCAAGAACGGCACAACCACTCCAACGGTGTGGCGAGAGGATTCACGAGCCAGGCACTTGGCTCTTCCTTGCGGCTTCCGCCGAGATGCCATGTACTTGGTCGAGTACAGTACATGAGCAGCCAGCACCTGGTCGGCCAGCGTGGGACCCCGGCCGCATGACAGGCTCGGCCTCTGCTGGTCTGGCTGGTCCTGAAAAGGTCGACTCGCATGAGCAAGACCCCCCGACCCCCCGTCGCCTTTAGTCAAACTCAAGACCGTAAAAGGTCATTAGCGGGCAATCGTTCTCCATGCCATCCCATGTCGGCTGCACACGCTGTGTTCCTATTCGGCTGGCAAATCCACAACCCACAAGCCGCTTTGCTTGGTTAGGCTTTAGGAAGTCCCCAAGCTTTGACTTGCCGGTTCCGCGAAGCCTAGGATGCTTTAGTGAGTCTACATACACCACCACCCATGGTTCGACCGAGAATACCTTGTTCTCGTAGTGAAAGTACATACCTAGTATACTTCGTACATGTTGCGAGGCACTTTGGACTATCGGCGGCGATGCTCATCTTTCGGTGGCTGGGAACATTTTGGCAGGGTCATTTGGTCCAGCTGGCCAAGCTGCAGGAAGCATACAGTGCGCAAGATTCCCTATTCAAAGCCGTCAGTATCCCAGTCAGAGAGAGAAAGAGAGAGCTGCCGAGGTTCGTCGAACGTGAAAAGTGTGCTGCGTTGGAGACGGAGGAAGACGAGGAAGCCTAGGCGAATCGCGGAAAATCCACGGATACCGTACCTGCATACGGTGGTGCAATCGTTCGTCTGTTCCTGCATGGTGTACTTTTGGAAACGCGACGTGCGTGTACAGCATCTCGACGTTGCAGCCGGCAGGCAAGGTACACTACATCGAGCTGACTACAGTCTGTATCTATCGGATACCGACTGCACCACAGTACCCTAGGCCCTGGGTGGGTGGGCATCTAGGAGGCCCAGAACGAGAGGCACCGGTTGAGTGGAAGTCCCTGGCATGGTTGCGTGGTCGCATGAACGGAGGCAAATTGACGATTGGACAATCATCAGGGATTCGACTGGCCATGGGATCCCTGCCCAAACTGGCCGGAACTCTCCCAGCCCTCCGAGAACCGCGATCAGCGTCAGCGAGACGGATCATGATAAGCTGCCCCATTGGGAATCCTACGGCCGGTAGTGCATACGAGTTGTGCAACGTAATGCTCGACACAGCCCGCTTCCACGCCGACATGCACCGGAAGAGCTACTGAGAATGTGCGATGCCTCCGCTGTCAGAGGGACTTGGCCCTAATGCATGGCTGTACGGAAATCGACCCGGGCCACCCACTGCCACAATGACAACATGATAAGGCCAGACTCGACTCGACTTGAACCCTTCCCCAGTACGTAGTTTTTGTAGTGCAAGTCGCGGGATCGAGCCGGGTTGTGCCCGCTTTGTGCTGCGGCGGCGCAGCTGTTTGACCCAGTATACGTGCGTCATTCGCCCATCCGTACTATGTATGTCGGGTACAACTGGACGAGATGAATAGAGAGACTAATGCACAACCGATGCCGCAAGTCAGTCCGCTGGTGCAGTTTATGCAGGCCGCTAACGTCTCACCTAGAGGGACAGCCGCAAGCTGAACAAGACGCTTGTGTTGTGAGCAATGCTCTATGCCATCGAGTGATCTTTAACGGAGTCGTAGTGAAGGGGCCTGGCTAGAGTAGTGCAGCCAAGCACAAAAAGTTGGTCATAAAGAGTGTTGGTTCCGAAATTTGGTGTCCTGGTCGATCGGGTCGAAGGAGGTTTGAGGCTTGATATGAATACTTGCGAGTAGTGTCGAGACCGATGGGTAATTAATGAGGTAGTCCCAACTGAAGCCTGCATTACACCTTGCCCTTTCCAGCCAACGGACTGATTGCAAGCTAGGAAAAGCCAACCAACTGCTTTGCCAGTCCAGTCCTGGCTGGACCGTTTGGAACCGTGAACAAAGAAACGCAAGTACCTTGCAGATGGCTCGACAGAGCCTTACCTAGTACTGACACAGAGCAGAAAAAGGCATACTCAGTCGATGGGCCAGCCGTTGCGACTACAGCTGGGTTTCATCTACTGAGCAGGACCTGGAACGGCGCAGCGCCTCCCCCCATTAGTCGACCACTTCTGATCCCAACGGATACGAGCTAACTAAACCGAGCAAGGTTGCTTCCGCTTTGCCGGGTTATTGATTTTTGGTTCTTGGGTTGGCTCGTTGGCTGTTGGTCCGTAGTCGTCAGCGTTGGCGTTGGCGCTGATACTGGAATGATTGCTGACGGCCATCACTTCCCCGATTGAGTTCCATAAAGGATGTTGGATCGTGAGCGGGGGGGGGGGGCATTATCCTAGTCGGTGGAGAGAACCAACGGTGCGTAGGGTTTGCGTAATGTCCGACTCGGCCGGTGGAGGGTCGATGGATGATGGTGCAGACGCAAGCCGCGCACTGCACTCGCCGGATGCCTCTAGCATCCCGGATTGTAGTGTAGGGTCCAGGCCGATGGATCTGAGATGCAACGAGACGGGCGTGGAGCTGACCTGAGCTTCGGAAGTGTAAGATAAAGTGTGGCATATCCATTAGCGAGCAGCGATCCAGGGTCGCTGGGTAGAGTTCGGATACTGCATGGCCAAAGCACTGCCAAGGTCTCGCTGGGTAGCCTGAGTAGTGTGATTGTGTTCTCGGGGTGCTGTCCCTGCGGAGGAGCATCAGCTTGATGACTGATGATGTTGACGTCCTGACAGATGAGCGACACCCGCCGAGTCACGTAGTAAAATGCTAAGGGTGTGGTTGAGTATCGATAAGGCGTGGAATTCCCTTCAGACCAGCCCAACCCGGATGTGCGGGTAACAGTTGACGGAGGGTTTCTAGGATGCCTGGCCGTCCGGCCGTTTGGGCGACCATGTGAGGGTGTGTGTGGTGACGATGAAGCGGGGGAGGGATGCTGCAAGGGAGCGAAAGCGAAAATGAGGGGTAAAAGTACAGACGCCGGGTACCTAACAGCGTTCGTTCCTTGTATTGCGTTTCCTACAAGGCACGACAGGGAGATAAGGAAGAGGCTAACTAGGAATCATTTTCTCGGTGAAAATGTCTACCTACCTAGGTATGGAAGCGGCGACGACAAAGGTGGTCAAAGCCGAGTCGCCGGGTCGATGGTACAGAAGACGGAGAAGAAGGGAGGGAGGGCATGGGTGTTCCAAGCAAGCCCTGGAACCTAGGTACAGTACCTATTCTATGCAGGCAGGATGGTGCGTCATGCTCAGAGCAGAAGTGTAAGTGTCTTATTCAGAAACAAGCCGCGTATATAGCGTACGTACTGTGCAAGGTAAGGCGGATGTAGGTAGTTCATGCGTCGACCTGGTGCGAACCATGTTCGTTCGATGTGCGGATAGTGTGAGTGATGGGATGAATGGCGGAGGGCCAGCCGGATGGACCGCAAAGAGGTCGTCGACGTGGTGTTTCCTGGGTAGGTAGGTAGGGATATAAACTACCTTGGTATCCGGCCAGTGTAAGGTAACAGCTGTTAAGACTACCTCTCGAGCGGAGTGCGCCGGGGATGGAGAGTCGCCTCGGGAGTTGCTCAACGGGTGTCCCACTTGATGGCATCACCACCCGCACCAAATGCCGGGTTCGGGAGCCTTGAGTAAGAAAAAGGAAAGGGAAGGTCCTTGGAATACGTAGCACCACTATGTAAGGAACGACAGATGGTCCGGGCCACCGAGAGAATCGGGCAGGGAAGCAGGTGCTTGCTGCATTCTCGACGCTACCTACCTACCTAGGTGCCTGCAGCGTGATACTCCGTACATACCTAGTCCAAAGCCGAGTGTTTTCTTTCTCCCGCGAGGAATCAAGCCAGCGGGACGGATAAGCATCCATCACCTCCACACGCGGTGAGGCATTGCGTCCGTGCCTTCCTTCCTTACGGTGCACCCCCACAGAACATCGCATTGCCCTCCCAAAACGGAGAGAGAAAGAGAAAGAGAGAGTCAGTCGTGCGCAAGGGTAGGCAAGCAAAACCTACCCGACTAGGCATCTAAGGCAAGAGAGAAAGCACAAGTCGATGGATTCGTCCGTGCCTGCCTTTTCCTGTCAAGCCGCTCCTTCCTACTTTGGTCGAACTGCACCTGTCTGCGGGTACACTACTACAATCCAACCTAGGTAGGCAGCAACTACCTACCTCTACGTAGCATGTAAGGTACCCACGATACCTGCATCTGCATCGCACCTGCATCTGCACGCACCTGCATGTATGTAGTGTACGTCCAGGCAGGCACACATCCTTGGCCGCCTGGTGCCCACAGAGTCAAGTCAGTCAGTCAGGCAGGCAGTGACGTTTTGTCTGTTGGAGTGCTGTATCCGTACCTACCTGTAGTTTACCTATTCCGGTCTCCTAGTCGAGCAAACCCGTGCGTGCGTTCGTGCGTGCACTACCAGTCGAATTCATTCCTTCCCTGGTATCCACCAGGCAAACAACTTGCTTGCTGCACCTCGGGGGTGGGTACCCAGCGTACAGTCAGTACGGAGTAATACCTGGTAGGTAGGCGGGTAGCAAACAAAGCCAGATGCCCCGATTTGACTTACACGCAACCAACGACTTCCATCTTGTCCGAAGAGGCATGGCATGGCATGGCATGGCATGCATGTACGGATATGTTGCTGCCCTCAGCCCGTTCGTCCCATCCGTGCCCGTTCCTTGCATAGCCCATCAACGGTCTCCTACATTGATTGCATTTGCCGGTCTATCCGCTGCTACTTCAACTCAACTTTGGAAGAAGCCTGCCTTCGCCCCTCCTTGTCAGTCCAGTCCCTCCCTTCGTACGATGTGTACGGCGCGGCGCGCACGGCCAGTCTTGCCGCCTCGACTCGAATGCTCGCTGCCTGCTGCATGGACGGACCTCTTCACGGTGGCGACAAACCCACGGCCAATACGGGATTGAATGGCTCGGACCCCAGATCAGATGTCACTTTTTCTTTTCTTTTCTTTTTTACACCCGCCTCCCGCGCCAGTGTCAATATCGGCTACTACAATGCCTCTCAGAGGGCTTCGTTGGTATGCTTCACCATCATTTCCATGCTCGCCCTGCTCCCGCCATGATCTTCAGCCGCGGCCCGCGGGCCACTCGCGAGGCTTGGTTAGTGCCGACCATCACGTCCCTGCCTTGTCTCCTCTATCTATACTAAAAGTCAATGCACCGGCATCCCGAGTGGCTCCCGCCAACGCGCCCACGGTCCCAGGGGTGTCAAGGTTCATGCTTGGGTGTCACCAAGCCCTTGGACCAACGGGGACTTTCAGTCGACATTTTCGTCACCAGATCCAGGTATCAGGAGCACTCGAACCAACTCGACTCGACTCGCGTAGGGTGGGGCAAGGTAATGGTCGGATGACAATGTCACCAATCCAGCGTCCCTTCTCGCCGGCTCGGCTCGGCATATAGACGCCTGAAAGAACCTATGGAGAAGGAGCCGTCAGTCAGTACCTACATACGCAGTAGGGTATACACTATATCCCGCCAAAGGCAGTGTGATATGAGGGCCAAACAGGCGCGCGCGCCCCCTCCAAGAAAAAAGAACCAACCCTCCCGTGCTACTTCGTAGTTAGTTAGTGGCGGCTGCGTCATCGCGGGCCAACACGATGCCGTGGAAGCAACATCCAAAGGTCCAAAGCGCGGCGCGGGGTCGTTGACTGGCGACAGAGAGCGTGTGATGGACCGTCGGGCTGACCACTGAGATGCCGAGTCGGCCTCAATGGACGCTAAGTGGTGCAATGGCACCTCTCTGCCAGAGGTTGTCGTTGCCCCATGGTGCTCTGTAAGGGCGGGGTCACACCAAAGATGCGCCATCTTAGCCGTCTGAATGGTCCAGTTCTATCCCCATCACACATCCTTTGTGTGTTTCGTGTTCCTGCACAACTACCCTACCCACCGGACAGTGAGTGAGGGCTTGCACAGCTGCACTAGCGAGGCCTCTTTTGGCGCCCTGGAATACGACGCCAGTCTGCATGAGCATTATTCGAGCACGCTCACATGTTCGCCGCTTCCAAGGAATTGGGTTGTGCTATGTGGACGGGGAATGCACGCGGCTCCTACACTATGCAGCCCCTCGCATGCCGTTGGTGTCGGCTCTTACCCGAGGAATCCAAGGGCCTGCTGCGGAGGAAACGGTGGCCTCCGAGAGGAGAGACACGGCGCATAACGGGGACCAGTGGATGAGCGGCCTCCGCCAGGGCCCTCTTGACAATTTATCCAACACTCGGAAGAAAAACCGTTTCTGAGAGTCACGGGCTATTATTCTTGGAAGGCCGAGCGAGTTTGCTATATCGCAGCCATTATGTATGTACGTACGTGCCTGACGACATTGGACGGACGAGCCACACACGGCTTCTCCAGAGCTGAGCTGGGCTTCTCAAAACCCACTGTTTCCTCAGTTTGATGGAAATCGAAGCCCTGCGCTGCGGCTCTGGCATGAAGGCGACCCGCCGCCAACCCTGGCCACCGATGTTAATGCTGAACGGGTAGCCCATCATTTGCCGCGATTGCTCCGCGTTTCGAGTCACTCGGGCCTGCTCTGCTCGCTTGACTGAGGAATCAAACATGCACGGCTCACCTCAGCCGCTCCGAAGCATGACTATGGGTTCCAAATGCGCCCATGAGGGCGAAACTTGCTGTGGCTCTGGAGCTACCGTGGCTAAGGAGATGGATGATGAGTGGTAGGTAGGCAGGTAGGCAGTTGGTGGCTCGCTCTTAACGCCGATAGGCTAACCCTTTCTTTGGCTGCTGCCGATACCGTGTGTGCGTCGCTGACGCCGTCACAGTGACCGACCGTTGCCGCTGCTGCAACTACCTACAACTCAGCCCAAGCAAGTGATCATCGACCGGCGGCGCGACGCCGTCTGGTATCCGCTGGCTTGGTGCCTTGCATCCGCGCCGCCGCGACCTAGGCTTTGCTGGTTGGTGTGCGAGCACAGCGAGCGATGCGACTGGTGTGCAGCACAAGTGTGTGTCTATGCATGTGTGACTGTCGACACAGGGCCGGTCCAGCGAATGACAGTTTCCAAAGAATGTGGTCGGACGCGCTACAGGCTGGGCTGAGATGGCGAGTGTGCCAATCGAGGCAGCCATTTGTGCCATCTGTGGACGACAGCTTGTCTTATCGACGTAGAATATCCACTTATACATCGATGCCCCAACCTATCAGCAGCTGAGGGCCTCGGGTTAATGCAGCTGGTCTGAGTTACCTTTGAAGCACTCGCGGCTTACTGATCTACAAAAGGCCTCTACGGTTTACCCATCGGAAAGGTCTCATTTCGTGCGGGACGGACGCATGTTGTTGGCAGCCCGAGAAGTCGTACCTACCTAAATCGTGCTTTCAGCTACTGAAGACGCTCGGAATCACGGGGACAGAAGAGAGTTAGTTCCGTTGTACTTTGGGCCGGATGAGTACTTACCCAGACCATGCAGGCATCATCTATTTCACCCTTCGGACGACGGAACTTTGGCAGAGTGACACTACTGAGCATGGATAGATTAATTGCGAGGCAAAAATCGTTAGCACTACACTACATATGTGCCACAGCAGAATTGCCGACGACATGCAATAGTTATGTGAATGGCGCCGCTCCGTGCTCATGTCCGAGCAGTGCCGCGACGCCCGTTCATGACCGCCGTCAAACGCCATCTGATTGTATTGGGCTGGGCTCTGTCGCCGAAGGTGCTTGGAAGTTGAAAGGCAGATAGATGCCGGTCACAGTTTATGGGACTTAAGGTTCGACTATTGTCTTTCCTTTCCGGAGAGATAATGGTCTCGAGACTTCGACTCGGGGTGTCGAGGCTGGCGCAGTCATGCACGATGTCGTATATGTGCGTCTGTTGGTGTGTCGGTCTGCTGGGCATTCGGGCAGCCCAGCCAGTTACGTAGCTGATCAATACCGTCGTAAACTGCAGCACGGAAGACAAGGCCTCTAGGGCTTGGAGAAGGCCTCCAACCCGGCGGCGTAAAACAGATGATGGCCATTTTGGGCAACGTCTGCGGACGAGGGCAAGCAAAGGAAGGCATAAGTGAGTATGGATGGATACATTGATACACAGAAACGGGCGAGCTGCCATGTACTCTTCAGACAGCGGTACCTATGTGCTATGCTCTGGGCTTGGGAGAGGTGGCCTTTCCCGCTTGGTGTCGTCTCTCTCTCGTCTGTTCTGGTTTCCGTTTTCGCGCGAGGGGACGGTACCGTCTGTACCTATGTACATACCTACAGTCGGTACGATGTATATGTACTATACAATGCACCTACCTGCCTTGCCCACCGTATCGAGGGGAACCTCTGGCCCGTACCTGCGTTTTGCCCGTCCAGATTTAGAACCGACCCAGTGGCTGCGCCCTCCTCTCTCTCTTCCCAGCCTACCTACCCATACCCACGCACCACCTACGTACAGTACAGTACCTATTCACATACCTCACCACTCAACGTCCGGTACCTACCTACGTACGGGTGGGCAACTTCAGCCCTCCTCCTCGCGTTGTTTCCGCTTGTCCTCAGAGCCAGAGGAGCCGAGCAGAGCAGAAACAGAAACAGCGCAGAGACAGGCGTACAGAGGCATATCCGCAGCTCCTGAGCTCCGCCCAGCGGCAGGGATCGGAACTGCTCACCGTTTCGTCTCGCCTGCCCTGTTCCTGTTCCTGTTCCTGTTCCTGTTCCTGTTCCTGGTCCGTCGCCGTCGCCGTCGCTGTGGCCCAGCCCATCCATCCCATCCCATCCCATCCCATCCTATCCTATCCGTCCGTACTCCAATGCGTGTGTGTGTCTATGTCCCACTCACACTTCCATCCCCTCCGAACCCACACGCTACCTAGGAACAGAACACCATCCCAGCGACCGAGAGAAAGAGAGAGTACGTACCGACAGACCAGGGGGCAGGTACGTACTGTCCAGCTACCCTAGTCAGCCAAGTACCCAAGTACCGTGATCCACAGCTACGTACCATCCCAGCCCCTGGCCCCGGTCGACTTGTGTGGGTGAGACATGTCTGCGTGGAGAGGGAAGAAGAGAAGAGAGAGGGACGAGGGTCCGTCTCCTCAGGGTACGCTAGGGTCTGGGTCTGCCACTTTGGTGTGCTGCTACCTACTCAGTGTGCCGTGCCATGGGGGGGGGGGGGGGGGTCTATCGACAACTTTTACCTTGGGCTAGTCGGTTGATCTTGGTCTCTTTTCTACATATCCCCCTTCATCACCCACGTTCATTTCCTTCTCGCTATTTCATGATCGACATCTACTTTGCGCTGTGATCTTTTCTTCTTATGAACACTCGGTTCTTCCTTCTTTTGTGACTCGACCTTTGGGAAACACTTCGATCTGCTCGAACCATCCCGTCCTTCCTTTAAACACACAACCATATCCGACCACCGTCTCGAGCCCGTAATCCAAACACCCAAGCCGGTTCTTCTATCAGTCACGCCTTGACACAATCTCGACGCCAGCTATTGAGAAATAGAAGAACACTCGGGACGAGTTCCATGTACAACTAAGACAACCCGCACTTTCACTCATCGAGTCACTCAACATACACAGACAGTCATTGTCGGCCAACGGCTCGTCGTCCTATCCTTTACATCCAGGAAACCGAAACCCACCGTCATTAGGCCAACCGCCCACGATCCAGGTCGAAAGAACCTCACACAAAGTGTACAACAACAAACACAAACCACATCAACCTACGACTAATCACCAAGAGACGGACTCCAATCATCCGCCGACTAACCGCACAGCTCAACACGACAAGCCTGTCAGGTGCGTTTCTGATGAAGCCCGTAGCCCACAATCGGGAGAACAGAGGAACTGATCAAGGAGACAGACGTATCGCAATGGACGCGACCATGATGACGGCTCAGGCAATGGGACAAGCTCCCTTCCTCTACTACCGCCCCGAACAGAAGCCCGACACCTCCAGGCACCGTGGCCACTTCTCTCAGCAGCCCAACATGCACCAGCACATGGCCATGTACCCCATGGTCCCGACTCTGCCTTCCACACCCATCTACTCGCGTCCCAACTCGTCATGCTCGCAGCCCATGGGCCCCACGCTATACAGCAACGCACCACCCACAAGCATGACGCCGATGGCCTCGCCCCAGCCCATGACCCAGAAGCCTGCCATCATGCTCGAGACGGAGATGGGCGACGACAACCTCTACTTCCCTTCGACACCGCCCTTGTCGGCCTGCGGCAGCGCCATCAGCAGCCCTAACAACTGCGAAATCATTCACACGCCGATGAACCCCATGTTCTCCGGATTGGACGGCTTTGATGGGCTTGACGGCTTCAAGGAGACGCTGGAGGTCCCCGAGAACCTCGCCGTTGACTGGAACAACTGCGGATCCCCTCCCATGACACCCGGTAAGTCGCAAGCAAATCGAAACGTGTGATTTCCCATCCGTGCAGAAACGCATTTGTCTCCAAGAGACGGGAAAGAAGAAAGCCCAAACCATGCGCTGCCGCGTGCTGCCAAGGGCTCGACGGCTTTTGACCCATTCTTAGCGGCCTGGGTTGGGTGTGGTCGTTGCAAGGAAGGCGCGGCGGGGCAGTTGCGGTTTTATTTTTATTTCTTTGAATGAGGGGCTAACTCGATCCGGCAGTCTACCTCCAAAACCAAGCAGTCAAGGTCCCCTCGCTTAGCACCAACACTAGCGACCTGCTTTCCACAGCATCTTGCCCTTCGCTTTCTCCCTCACCGTCGCCGTACGCCAGGTCGGTCGCCTCTGAACAGGATCTCGACTTTTGCGACCCGCGTAACCTCACCGTCGCTGCTGCACCCAACACATCCAACCCGACCTTGGCCCCCGAGTTCTCGGCCTTCACCCTCGGTGACGAGCTCAGGGGTGAAGTCTCTGCCAAGGGACCCACGTCGGCCCCCTCTAACCAGACCTTTGACTTCAACCCTGCCATTCCTCACGGGCTTCCCGCCTTTGAGGACCTGTCCGACTTGGAGTCCGAGGACGACTTTGTCAACGGCCTGGTCAACCTTGGCGACGCCAACTCTGCCGAGGTGGGCCGCCCCCGTGCCTGCACCGGCTCCAGCGTCGTCTCTCTCGGCCACGCGAGCTTCATCGGTGAGGAGTTCAACTTCGACGAGTCTGAGATTTCCACGCCTGCTTGCTTGCCCAGCCCCTCGGCCTCGTGCACCGACAACGACTGCCATCAGAACAAGCGTCGCAAGGTGGTCAAGCAGGAGACTCGCAACTCTACTCCCAGCATGAACTCCACCGCCGGGTCCTCCCAGGCTACCAGCAGCGAGCAGCGGTCAAACAGCCAGGCTCCTGCCTCTGAGGCCAATAGCTCATCCGACTCGGAGGCGACGTCTGCCCCCCACCCCGCCCCCGTCAACCGCCGGGGACGCAAGCAGTCTCTCACCGAGGACCCTTCCAAGACGTTCGTGTGCGAGCTTTGCAACCGCCGCTTCCGCCGCCAGGAGCACCTCAAGCGTCACTACCGCTCGCTCCACACGGGCGAGAAGCCCTTTGAGTGCCACGAGTGCGGCAAGAAGTTCTCTCGCAGCGACAACCTGTCCCAGCACGCTAGAACCCACGGTAGCGGCGCCATTGTCATGGAGCTCGATGAGTCGGGCGTTCACTCATTCGACCACGGCATGATGGGCCACCACGAGGACTACCACACGCTCGGCAAGGTTCTCTTCCAGTGTGCTGCCGAGATCCCCGGAAGCGCCAGCGAGCTCTCGTCGGAAGAAGACAACAAGAAGAAGCGCAAGCGCTCCGACTAAAAGGTCCGGAGTGGCATTGTTTTCTTTTTCGCATTCAATTTCACAATCGACAGCGATTAGTCGTCGCTTCGATCACGCCCGACATGACTTTGATGACGACAACTTCTTTTTTTCCTTTTTTCTCTAGGCCTACTGGGTCACACGGGAGGGCCTTCTACAGCTGGGGCGCTATCATACACCATCATGGGAAGATAGAGCCCACGTCAGGGAGGAACCACATGCGAAAAAGTGCAAGCGAGTTTGGTCATTTTCACTTATCGATGCGTTGTCTTTGCTGTATCAGTATTTCCGACGCCAGACACGCCGGGGCCGTCACCGGTTTCGGTTGTGGTCAGCATCGAAGGGGGACGGTGTCATTTCAAGGGCAATCAAGGATGATCACCAACAAAAGTTCAAGAACGCAGGGGCAAAAGGGCGAGAGCCAACCGGGCCTCGGGACAACGGCGTGTAAGGTACGGCGGATTTTGTTTCCAAAGAGACATCTGCATGATTGTTTCCATATGCTTTTTATTGTTTCTCGCGTGGCTTGTTTTCCTGTGGCAGAGGCAGCAGAGGAGGAAACAGAAGACTCCCACGGTTTTTTTTGTTTTGGCAGCGGCCCAAGCGTATCTTTCTCTACGCTCGTTGTAATCTTTCCAGCGTGTTCGGAAGCCGGCAGCCAGCATCGCATTGGAACAAGGGAACTTTCTTCTGTGCGGCGCCGAGTAAGCGGACCGCCTCTTGCGGGAGGGGGTGGGTGTTTACCGCTCCGGGCCGCCGCCTTCTTGTGTTTACTTTTTCTGTTTTTTTTTAACTCTCTCCATCGATCCACCCTCCGGGCTGGATTCTCCCTTTCGTTTGAGCTCTTTCTTGTTGGTCACGGGTCGGAATCCCCCCCTAAAAAAAAACAGGGACGGGACGGGAACGGGTGTGAGTGCAGGTCACCCATCATCAGTACGAACAGAGAAGAAGGACGCTTGGTTCTTTTCGTTTCGCCGCAAACACTTTTTCAACACTGTACACAAACACAAAAACGTTTATTGAACAAATCAAATAAAAAGAGAGATACTTTTTTCGCGCCGCCAATAACTTGTGCCCCCTCCCAACCATGTCCTCGCAGTATATGTGTGCGGTCGCCGATATCTATGATTCGGAGACTAAAATAAGTGAACCGATCTCGACCATCGACCGATCAGTGGGAGGACTTATGCGAGGGTTCGACCTCCTGCATACTTTAGCCCGGCGGTTCCAAGGCGAGACAGGCCTGGAGTGAGGCCGGATGCCGTCATGCGTGTTCCAATCGGATGTTTTCGAGTGTGTTGTGCGTTTTTTTTGTTTCTTTCTTTTTTCTTCTCTTTTACTACCTAGGTGCTCGAGCTCCGCCCTCTCCCGAATGGTGGCGTCTACCCCCCTCCCCCCTTCTGTATGTCTCACTCATTCGACATGCGAACAGGCCATAAGGGGGGAAAAGACCGTTGTTGGCGTTGGGTTTTCCCGACCGGTCGACCCAGCCTTAGCCGACACATCACCTGCGGCGATGGCATTTGTGGAGGTTTTGTTTCTTTTTTTCCCCTTCTTTTCTTCTTTTTCTTTACGTTTTTTTCTTTTTCAACCATGTCATGTTTTTGTTTATCAAATCAACCAGGGACCGTGTGAACTTTTCTAAAAAAAAAAAAAAAAATAAAGATAAAATTATATAAACATAAGTCCCCCAACTCTACTTCCTTCCTTCCTTCTTCTTTCGCTCTCTTTCTGGGCTTATATCCTTCCATTTTTTTTTTCTTCTTCCTTTTCTTTTTTTACTAATCGGGGATGGCATTTTGTGGTGATGGTTCACCCGTTCGTTCGTTCCTTCCCAACCTGAGAGGGGGGGGCGTTTGGGTCTCACTCCATCGGCCGATGACTGGAACCGAGGAGACGGGGAGGGGGGGGGGCTCGAGGGTGTGGGTTTGACGCGTCTGGCGCGTGTTTCTCCAGTTCGCACTACTTTTACTCACTTTTCTTTCCCTTGAGATCTGGCTGTAACGGTTCCATTCTCGCATCTCTCTGTCTCTGGTGGCGGCCGTCCCCACCGATTTGGGCCGCCCGGGGCTTGAACGGATGCCAAAGCTCATTCCAACGGTTCGGCATGGTTCAGCCGCCTACAGAAGATTTAAAAAAAAAATTATTATCTTCCATTTGTCACGATTCAGGCCATCCCCCCCCTTCCCTCCCGTCGCGGTCGAGACGAGGCCCGGGATCTTTTCTTTCTCTCACGTCTTATTCCTCAAACACCCAGGAACGATATAGAAACCTCGGAGGGCGTGATGGGTGTCGGCCCCCCACACGCGGCAGATTACCGACGCTTACGCGGGCAGGGGAACGCGGAAAGACGTCCGACCCCCCTCATCCGCTCCACAGGCCCCCGTCCGTGTCGCTGATTGGCGGCGGCCGACCGGGGAGGGTGGTGGGCAGGAAAAGGTGATTCCATTTTCCTGGCCCTCCCGGGTGGGGTATTGGGCGTTTTGGAAAGTAGGAAAAGAGAGAGTAGGTGCCTATTCGTAAGGCAAAAAAGACAAGACCAAGGTTGGCTACGTTTGGGTTTCGCTTTATTTTCGTCCGATGGGCAAGGCGGGGGGAGGGGGGGAGAGATGCGACGTTCCCAAGGGCCAGGGCGGGGCAGCAAACGGTCGTCAGCGATCTGTCAGCGACCGAGGACGCTATATTTGTCTGAATATTCGTAGCATCCGCACGGGTATTTGTCTGTTAGAAGCAATAGGACGGCGGAGAGGTGGTAGGTTGCAACAGAGACTTGTCGACGAGAGACCGCACAGCCAGAAATTACCACCCCAGCAGCCGGGACAGACTTGACTTGGTCGATATTAGTCTATTGGAGCACCAGCCAATCAACCCCCGTATTCACCCCACCAGGGCCTCACTAAACTTTGGCCGATAGATTACCTCCCCAGGCTCCCCTCGACCATCTCGTTGGATCGCATCCCGCCAGTTCGTTGGCAACGTTTTGCCGGTAGATTGGTTGAGCAGATATGAGGTCTCATTCTCCGAGGGACGGGGGCCATACGATGAACTACACCACCTGGCCGCGTATGCCTGGCTAGAGCCGGGTGCGGGATTCTGATTCAAGGCCGCGCGGCTCGCTGAACACGCACAGCCCTGCTGCTGCTGCTACTTCACAGGCATCCGTATGTTACGAGAGAATACCGGGGGAAGGTGTAAAATCTCGTTGCTCGGCGGCACCGTGACGGACCACGGAGCCAGACGCCAAGGGGTGCGGTGCGGTGCGGGTCGGTGTTGACAGGTGGGAAGCGCATGCATTGGGACCATTGGCTCCGTGACTGTCAGAAACCCAATCTCAGAACTCCGGGATGATGGGAAATCGACATGTGCGCTAAATTGCTACCTATCCACACGCACGAATAGAGGGAAGAATGGGAAATTTTAGTAGGAGGTAGGTAAGACAGACACAGACGGGGCACGGCTCACCGCTCGTGGGATTTCCGAGGCCCAAGCTTCTTCTCCCATCCATCCTCACCGTCATCTCTTTACGGATACCGCCACCAGCCAGAGATGGTCCGGTGAAACTTTCGAACCCTTGATATTCCATTTCACATGATTCCATTCCGCGTCCCCGCCCGAGCTATTGGCCGGGTTGCTGTCAGGCCCGACGTTCGGAGAGGGCGGCGTGATCCTTGGAGCGCAAGGGTCACGGTGCTTCATCCGTAGCGCGATCGTGGCGTTTGGTTTGCTTGATTTGAGATGGAGACATCCTGGCGTCGCGCGTGTATGTGTGCGTGCGTGCGCGTGCGTGTGCGTGTGCACACGCAAGATGGCCGGCCTTCCTGGGAGGGGGAACGTGCCTTTCCTTGTTTAAGTTGCTATATTATCCGATGGCACGGGCTTCGCGATGTACCTATGGATGGATGGGTGTCTTGGGTCATGACGGTTCCTGGATGACAACGTCTTGCCACTTTTTGGCCGAGGGGTTGCCTCATGAGGAGCCTCGCCTTGACGTCGGAAAAGTGGGCGAGACGATATGGCATGACAGTCCATCATCCTAAGTACATCGTACTATAGTAGGTAGGTACGTATGCATCCACTCACTGATGGAACCGACCATCGTGACCAGAGAAGTTAAGGCTGCCTCAGGTGTAATGTCCCACCCGGGGAATCCAGAGTGGTCGTTCCGGCGACGCGCCACAGTTTCGATATGAAGATGAATCTTGCAAGCGAAGCGAAGCGGTGCGAGTCGAGTCGAGTCGAGTCGAGTCGGTCGGTCGGCGAGGCCTCTCTGAGGTCGGTGCGAAGTAATAGTCGTTGGATACCCGTTCAAGCGGTGTAAGGTTGTGATATAAGCCATCAGGCCATCAAGCATAATAGTACTCCGTAAAGGGCGAACCTCGGTGCAAATTTGGCGCGGCCCGCGCCAGACGAAAGTGGGAAAAGAAGAGCGCACACGCCGAGAGGACGAACCGGTCTGGACGGATAGCCCGCTAATCTGCAGGCCCGTCGCCGCCCGCGGCCCCAACCAAGGTCCCTCCCTCCCGAGGGTTCGCTTGTTTGGACGAATTCCAGCACTGGTTCCGTAAGGCCCTGAATTGGTAGTCTCCGGTTCTCCTTCTCCTCTTTCTCTCTCTCTCTCTCTCTCGCTCCTCTTTGCCTCCACCCGGTCACAGTGTGGGATGGATCATCAAACAGCCTCAGGCAGAACCGGGCCCGGCAAAGAGTCCCTCCTGCCATGCCATGCCATGCCATGCCCACCGCCCACGGGTCCCGGTTCCTCAGACCCGGGCCTGACAGGCACCCCCCCGGGCGGCCGGCAAATTACCGTCTCCACGAGCCGAGAGGATATCAAACCCAAGCCGGGCCCAGGCCAGGCCTAGCGAGGGTATCAGGCGGATATCTCTAGCCACCCGTGGCGATATTGTAGTGTATCATGTCGTATGGTCCTTCCGGGTCCCCTAGCAGCCAGTCAGCAACCGACTCGACTCCTGCTCCAGGGACTTTCAAGGTCCACCGAAGCCATGGAAGAGATGATAGAAGGAGGAAGGTGGCATGCCTGCCTGGTGTAAAGTACTGTACCTAGGCAGGCCGGTCAGGATCTTGACGAAGACTGGGGGGTCCAGAGGCCCGGGGCCTGGGGTAGGCATTCGTACGGCAGTATAGGTAGGTAGCTGTACTTGCAAGGCCCCGTTGCAAAGGAAGGTAGAAGGAAAGTCTCCATAGCTTCTATTGCATCCAGCTGCCGCGCCGTATCCGTATCTGCAGCCATGGACGATCTCCTCCCCATGCCACGGAAGCGAGAATGAATGTAACTGTTCACGCTGGATGGAGCATGAACCGCGCGTACTGTACTGTATCCGTAGGTAGGGAGTTTAGGTACTATTCAGCTTGTATGTAGAGGAAGGGAGGACAATGGAGGCATCGATTGAATAGGTAGGTACGACGTAATGTATGTAATGCAGTCGCGTGAGTGAGGTGAGGTGAGGGCAGGTACCGACAGCGATGCAGGTACTTCGCGCCTTCCACCTCCATCGCTGGTACTTTGTACACACACTGAGTGGCATACGGCAGCATCGCATCGGTACCGTTTCTTTTTCTCTCTCTACGGTTACATACCTAGGTAGGTAGGTAGGTAGGTAGCTACGAATACACACAGACTTCCACTTTTGGCCCCCGTTCCTGTCAAGTCAAAATACCCGAGCGGAGCGGCCCATCAGCACTCCAACGGACGTCCCTCTCTCTCTCTCTCTCCGTCTTTTTACTGAGGTACAAATACAAGGCGATACCCCTTGGCTCCGTCTTTTTACACCTGTTTGCACTAGTGTATTTTTTGCATTTATTTCCCTTGCCCATCACAATTCAAACCAGGTCATCGCCTCGTCAAAAAGCCGGCCTCGCCTTACGCCGCTGGGCCCTAACCTAACGGGCAGAGCTCCGACCGTGGTTCCAGGGGTTCCCCTTGGCTTCAGGCGAACCAGTCTGTTCCATCCTATCCCATCCCGCTCGCTACAGAATTGAATTGACCAACTGCTCAGTGACCCCACATTGAATGAAGTATGGGCCCCGCCGACCAACCGACCGACCGACCGTTAATTTTGCACAAAGCCTCGCGTGTCTATGTCTACGAAGCAGAGGCATACGCCAGGCCCTGCATAGCACAGCACTGCACAGCACACAGCACAGCACGGGATCCATCCCAGACATACTGCAGGCAGGCACAAACAAGCACACGGCCAGACAGCCAAGCCCGAATTCCCCGTCCCGCATAATCCGAACCGTAGCCCGAGGTCCGCCCACCTCCCCCCCCCGCCATGGCGTCCGAACACCTGAATGTCATCGCCTTGGTCTCGGGCGGCAAGGACAGCTTCTACTCCGCTCTGCACTGTCAGAAGAACGGACACCGGCTGGTCGCTCTCGCCAATCTCTGCCCCTGTCCCTCCGCCGGCCCCGGCGCCACGCGCTCGGCCCCGGAGACCATCGTTTACAAGCCCACGGGCCACCATCACCTGAAGGCCACTCAGGGGCAGCAGAAGGAACGAGATGAGGCTGGCAAAGGGGTTCATGACGACGCCGACCTGAACAGTTTTATGTACCAGACCGTTGGCCACCAGGTCATACCCTTGTATGCCGATGCTACCGGGCTGCCTCTTTATCGCCAGCCCATCTACGGCGGCGCCAAGTACGAGGGCAGGGACTATGACGCCCAGGCCGTGTCGGCACCAGATGGCGATGCGGTCCCCGAGACCGATGCCGATGAGACGGAGAGCATGGTGCCCCTCCTCCGCGCCGTCATGGCGGACCACCCAGAGGCCAACGCCCTGTGTGCGGGGGCGATTCTGTCGACGTACCAACGGACCCGTGTAGAATCCGTTGCGCTGCGTTTGGGTCTCACGCCGCTGGCCTATCTCTGGAAGTACCCCGTGCTGCCGCCCGTCGTCCCCGGAGCCGTGGAGGACGCCCAGCTGCTTCACGACATGGCAGCAGCCGGCCTGGACGCGAGGATCATCAAGGTCGCGAGCGCAGGGCTCGATGACGACTTCTTGTGGGAGAGGGTGAGTGCCATTGCGGGCGCCGCGCGCGTCAAGCGTGCCCTGAGAAAGTTTGGTGCTGCCGAGGGTTCCGTCATTGGCGAGGGAGGAGAGTTCGAGACGCTCGTGCTTGACGGCCCGCCCGGTCTGTTCCGGAAGGCTATCGATGTACCAGAATCCGGGAGACGGGTTATCAGGGAGGGCGGCGGGACGTCGTGGTTGAGCTTTCAAGGGGCGAGTGTTCGCGAGAAGCCAGCCCCTGAGACGGATACAGGAGGAAGCTGCTCTCCGCCCCGGGTGCCCGCTGTCCTGGACCAGAGATTTCAATCCTTGCTCGAATCCCTTCCTCGAATGCAGGGAGCAGCCCTGTCGGACGAAGGCTTTGCAGAATACGGCTGCAGAATATCGACATTGTCAAAGGCTCCTTCAGATGACATTCACTGGTCTCTGGCTGCGGAAGCGGAAGGGGGCCAAAAGCTGTCTGTTAATCAGCAGACCGAAGACATAGTTTGCCAGATTCGAAAACGGCTTGCCGGCCATTCTCCGCCGCTGCCCACGACAGCCATCACCAATACCGTCATCTCCCTGAGCTCCATGTCCGATTTCCCCACGGTCAACAAGATCTACAGTAGGCTGTTCCGGCATCCGAATCCCCCATCTCGAGTCACCATCTCGTGCGGCGGGCTCCAAGCGGAAAGCGCCATCAACATACACCTGACGGTAAAGCCAAGCCTGGGACTCCGTGAGCGGAATGGGCTCCACGTGCAATCTCGATCATACTGGGCGCCTGCGAACATTGGCCCCTACAGCCAGGCCATTGACGTGCCCCTCAGCAGCCAGGCCATTGACGTGCCCCTCAGCAGCCAGGCGGCTTTGCCGCAACAAGAGCGAGAAGCGGCACCGGCTGGAGTCAGAGCGGTAACGATTGCAGGTCAGATCCCGCTCGTACCGGCGAGCATGATGTTACCCCCTGAGACGACGGGTAACTTGGAAACGCAAATCGTCCTGTCCCTGCAGCATCTCTGGCGCATAGCTACTGAGATGAAGGTGCAGCTCTGGACCAGCGCGGTTGCATACTTCCCGCACACGCTGGACGAGGCGGGGAAGAGGCGCCAGAGTCAGCTCGCCGCCGCCGCGTGGAAGGGCGTACATGCTCCCGACGAAGAGGACGACGGGGCCGACGAAGGCGGACCCGACCTGTGGGATCGCAAGTTCAACCCGGCGTACATGTCGCTCGGCGACGACGGTCCCGCTCCGCAAAAGCTTCCGGACTGGTCCGCCGTCAAGGGCGCGACCGAGGAGGACGAAGGGGAGGGTAAAAGGTCGGTGCCCCCTTTCTTCGCTGTTGAAGTCGAGGAACTCCCCCGTCAAGCCGGCGTGGAATGGCACGCGCACCTCGGCCTCTGGCGTCTTGCGTCGTCGTCGGTCGAGTATCAGACCTACAACCTCGAGCCGTCGCAGAATGTACCATACTACAGAAGGGTGTGCCACGTCTTGATCTCGGGGGCGCTTGTCCACACCACCATCTCCTGGCTCGCGAGACGGGGCGCGAACGCCCGCTCACCGACGTCCTTCTCCGATGTCAGCGAGTGGATGAGGCGCGCGTACTTGGAGTCCATCGGCAGCAGCACGCAGCGTACGTCGGAGGCCGGCTTCGCGTATCTGATGTACCTGAACGTGCCGGAGTGCAATGCCGCGGCCATGGCACCTGTTGGGGAAGGAGAACACCAGGACCGCACGACGGCGTACATCAAAGCCAAATCCATCTACGACGAGAACGGAGAGGTGGTTCTTGCTGTCGGGCTGTGGAAGTAGATGATTCACACGAATACAAGCAAATCTGTCAAAGTCGGCATTCTCAGTGCACGCGGGACGAAGGTGACATGTCGCACATGGCCTGCGCCCTTATCCGTCACCTTTCCGTTGGACGTGACAAGGACACACAGTCTTGCGACCTTGTACGGGCAGAGCGCATGTCTTGATGACTCTAGGGTACCGCACCGCGGTCGAGCAGCCGGTGTTGGGGAAGCCTTGCCCGCCCACAAGCGTGGATTTGTCATTATAGCTCGTCCCGCCGATGGGCCGGGGACGTATACTACCGCGACAGTAACGCGACGGCAAGGGGGGGAGAGGAAGAGGAAGAGAGAGAGAAAAGGTGGCACATATACCGCCAGTCATTATTTGTCATGCGCACCTCATCCACAGCGACGTTTCATCTGGAGGTCGGCTCCGGGAATGATATAACTTGTAAACAAGGGGCGAGTGGGTGTCGCTGAACAAGTGACGGACGGCTCCAGAGGAAAGCGGCATGGCAACAGCCGAGCCCGTCCATGAACGCCGATGACGCAGGCGGACAGGCAAGTGAGGGGAAGACGGGGGCGGTTGCCCAACGTCGAACAGCGTTTCATCGACTCTCGGCAACCAAGACGGACCCCAAGTGTGGTGCGCCGATCCGATCCGGCTTCAGAGAAATCAAGAGAGAAGAAAATCCGGGGTAATAAGCTCGGGTAGGTAGGTAGATAGGTAGTCGGGCAGTCTACGTTGTATGTACTAGACCCCAAGGGTCTCTTCCACCTCTTCAAGGCCGAGGTTCCGTTGAAGACTGAATCATGCAGAGCCCCTCATTACCTATCCAAGGAAGATAGGTACAGATTGCACACTTTGGACGACCAGCGACCAACCAGAACAGCCAGCCCGAACCCCATGCCATCCATCGATCCGTTCAGATGGAGCTTCTCGGAGAGGTGGGTGGGGGGTCTGACTGAGCTACCTAGTTTGTTTGTGTCACGGGGTTTGTGTCCAACATGAGTTTGCAACAACGTCAAAGGACGTGGATATGTACCCAACTCGCCTCGACGCTTGTTATATGTTTCTGGTGATGACGGAAAGCCTCTAATTCTTGTCCCAACCTTATTTATCCACACCACTAGAGCCCGCTGTCGATTGCCCCCCCTCCCCAGACACCGCTCATCTCCTCCCTCCAATCCCCCGGCCGCCGGCCGAAAATTTCGGCGCTAGCGAAACGGCGACATTGCATCCAAGTTCCCAGTACCACCGCCCATCAGCCGTGTTCTGCGCGCGCAACTCTCCTCGAAAAAAAACAGAGATTTTCCGTTCCCAGGCAAACTAAGACCTCGAGTTTTTTTTAGTTTGTTTGTTTGGTTGGTTTTATTCATACCGTGCCCCCCAATCGTCGAGTCGCGTCACCGGATCCCTGCTCTCGCGTGCGCAGCGGCATCATCCTCCACCTAGCGCACCCGTAGGTCTACACTAGGACATGCGCATGTCCAAGTCTTGGCCGTGATGGCGTACGCCCTCGATGATGCCACCGCAGGGACAGCAGCAGCCTATCCTCAGTCTCTTTCGTCCGACGCCCAGCAGCCGCAATCCCCGTCCGCTGCCGGCACCCCCCCGCAGCGCGGCTTAATTAGGCGCGCCTCCTACGATGACGGCTCCCCGTCATCGCCGCCCTCGTCGCCTTCCCGGAGACAGAGCACCAACGAGCGCATCAACGAGATCCTAGAGGTACGTTTTTGTGTGAGCCTTGACTCCTGCACCTGCCCTTCGCGATACCACCACCACCATCACTCGGCATTTGGGGCTGGCTGCGTCTGCTACGGCACCAGCTTCCCGGCCGCCGAATCCCTCCGTTCCTCGGAAATCCTGGCTAGCCGTTTAAACTTTTTCCCCCTTTCCCCGACACCCCTTCTTTCGCCGTCCTCACTCCCCTCGCCCTCACCGTGGCTCCTCTGTCGTCTCCCTCTCTACTCACATCCTCTCGGGAACCCCCTCCCGGGACGCAGGCAGCACGAGGCCGCGCACAAGCAATGGGCAGCGGACTCTCGACGACCCGCTCCGCCCCCACCAGCCCCCCGCGGCACTACTCCCGCGCGGACGGGTTCCGCGATGAGTCGGTCGGCATCATCTCCCGCGGCCCGGACCGCAACTACCAGAGCATGAACGCCGCGCCGCCGCCCGCCCCGTCCGCCAACCCCGAACCGCCGGTCGGCATGCGGTCCCGCAAGTCGGCCGGCCAGCCGACCCGGACCCGGCTGCCGGCTCAGACCGAGGTCAGGGAGCAGGAGGAGGAAGAGGAGAACTACGACGACCTGGTCGCGCGGGAGGAGCGCGAGCGCGAGCGCGCGGCGCAAGGCAGGGAGCCGTGGTACACGGTGTTCCTCTCGAGCTTCCAGAGCATCGAGCTGGAGAACAAGGGCAGCGTGGCCCGCGACCACCTCGCGCTCGGTACGTAAACACACACACACACAGGGCCAACTAACTAAACTAACTTTCTCTCTCTCTCTCCCCTCCGCCAGAACGGACCTTCCTCGCGTGGCTCCGCACCTCGCTGGCCTTCGCCTCGATCGGCATCGCCGTCACGCAGCTCTTCCGCCTCAACTCGTCCCTCTCGGGCCCCGCGGACCCCAACGCCCGGACCCTCCGCCAGCTGGGCAAGCCCCTCGGCGCGACCTTCCTGGCGGTCAGCATCCTCGTCCTCCTCCTCGGGTACCAGCGCTACTCCCGCGCCCAGCGGTGGGTCATGAAGGGCAAGTTCCCGGCGAGCCGGGGCACCGTCATCCTCGTCTCCCTCGTGGCCTTCGCCCTGATGGCGGTGAGCCTCGTCGTCGTCGTCGTCGTGGGCCCCACGGGCAGGGAGCGTTGAAATGGGTGGAGAGCAAAGGGGGCGGGCGGGGGGCCGGGGGGCGGATCCGAGCATGTCCTGCTGCGTCGAGAAGGACTGGGGACCGAGCCGGGTGCGCAACTGCATTCTGCCGGAGCCGTGCTTTTTATCTGTATCATATTCATGGTCGTGTACATCTTATACCACGCAGGAAATGGCCATATAATCCTCACCCCTCCTTTGTTGCACTCGGGCGACTCGCTCGCTGTCGTCAAAAAGGCGAGACCCGAGACAATCCCCATGGCGAGGGTATACTCGGCCTCGCGTCAATGGGACCCCCCCCCCCCAACGCGCACACGAACGGGGGGGAAGTCAAGAGCCCGGGACCCCCGCACAATACCAGTAACCCCCTTTGCCCACCCCGAACCCTGACGCTCGCAAGGCTAGCTTGAGCAGTAGGCCGCAGAGAGAGAGACGACGGGGCCCCTCGAAACCAAGCTGGTGGGCGCGCAGCCTCGTTTCCCCGAGTGCGCACCCGAGAGCAGGGCATTTCGTGTTTCTGTGAGAGTACGTAGTTATGAAACGAAAGATGGCAATAAAGAGGAGATTGAGAAAAGCTACTTGAACGTCCAAAGCCAGACGATGCCCTCCCGGCTCGCCACAACTGCGCCTGATGAAAGGTGTGGTTTCCCCTCGGGCCTATCAGATGACGTCAAAGCCAAATAGAACTTCAACTGTGGGGGGGGGGGGGGGGGCACTCGGGCCGCAGAACCACTTACAACCTCTTCTCGACATACCTACATACACACGCACACATACACACGCACACTCACACGCGGACACAACTCCCTCACTTACACACTCTCACATTGTTCACACGTACTCCGGTCTAACCGAATCTCGGCATCATCCGTCCGAGACCCATCGCCAGATCCAAAAATCAAGGCTACACTCCGCCAGAGGAGCAAACTCGGCAAGCAACCGCGCACGCTATAAAAATAAAATAAAAAGCCCCCGAAAGGGTGCGGAAAAAGAGGAGAAAAAGAAAAAGGAAACGAAACATGGCGGCACCGGAATTCCTTTGCGTCTCCTCCTTCGCAACGACCCAGCTCGCCCTCCTCTCCGCCGAGCTCGCCGCCGAGGTCGCCGAGTCCTCGGCCCTCGTCTCCCACCACGCCCCCGCCGCCCTCCAGCGCGCGGGCCTCGCCCTCCCCAACCTCGTCGTCGGCGCCCGCCGCACCGGCCTCGGCGGCCGCACCGTCTTGGAACTCGGCCCCGACCCGGCCGTGTCCTCGGATCTCCCCGAGCACGGCCTCCGCCCGGGCGACATCGTTCTCGTCTCCGAGCAGCCCGCCGGCAACGCCAAGAAGAAGGAGGTCAAGGATCTCGAGAGCAAGGGGGCCCGCGGCGTCGTCACCAGGGTCCGCAGAGAGACTGTCGGCGTCGCCGTCGACGAGGGTAAGGGGGAGGAGAGGGAGTTCGCCGGGAGGGTTTGGATCGTCAAGGTGGCCGACGATGTCACGTTCCGGAGGTGAGCCTGCATTGCTCCGTATCCCTTCTCCATTGTGTTACGGGGGTTCGAAACGGGTAGAGTCGAGCGTGGTTTGGGTTCAGCATGACAATCTCACTAATCTGGCGAGCCCGTTGCCGCCTATTCGCCCTGTCGGGCTTTTCCCCAAAAATGACACAAACGAGCCCTGCAGCTGACCGTCGCAGAATGAACCAAACCATGGAGAAGCTCGAGAAGATGACCGAATCAGAGTACACCGCCTTCATGCGCGTCCTCTTCGGCCTCTCGAGCCCTTCCCCCGTGCCCCAGGACCTGGCGGCGGAGTCGGAGCTCTCCAAGATCCAGTGGGTCGACCCTTCGCTCAATGACTCCCAAAAGGATGCTATCCGGTTTGCGCTGGCATCACGGGAGGTGGCTCTCATCCATGGGCCGCCGGGCGTGAGTCCGCCTTAGTTCCCCCGTCTGATGGATTGGCCACGAGGTGCTGCAGCTGACGCGCCTCCAGACGGGCAAAACCCATACTCTCATTGAGCTGATCCTACAGCTGATCAAGCTCGACCTCCGCATCCTCGTCTGCGGCCCCTCAAACATCTCAGTCGACAACATCGTCGAGCGCCTCGCACCACACAAGATTCCCATCCTCCGCCTCGGCCACCCCGCACGCCTGCTCCCCAGCGTCCTCGCCCACTCCCTCGACGTGCTGACGCAGACCTCCGAGGCCGGGGCCATTGTCAAGGACGTCCGCGCCGAGATGGACGCAAAACAGGCCTCCATAAAGAAGACCCGCAATGGCCGCGAGAAACGCCAGATCTACGCCGATCTCAAGGAGCTGCGCAAGGAGTTCCGCGAGCGCGAGCGCCGCTGCGTCAGCAACCTCATCCGCGAGAGCAAGGTGGTCCTGGCGACGCTGCACGGCGCCGGAGGGCACCAGCTCAGGGACCAGCGGTTCGACGTCGTCATAATCGACGAGGCCAGCCAGGCGCTCGAGGCGCAATGCTGGGTACCCTTGCTGTCGGCGAAGAAGGCCGTCTGCGCTGGTGATCATCTGCAACTCCCACCAACCATCAAATCGCTCAACTCCAAGGTGAAGGCTGCGGCGGTACCGGGGGACGGCGCGGAAAGGCGGATCAAGGGCATGACGCTGGAAACGACACTGTTTGACAGACTGCTCACTCTCCATGGGCCATCCATCAAGCGCATGCTGACTACACAATACCGCATGCATGAGAAGATCATGAGGTTCCCGTCCGATGAGCTCTACGAGGGAAAGCTCATTGCTGCAGAAGCAGTCAGGGAACGCCTCCTGAAAGACCTACCGTACGAGGTCCAAGACACTGAAGACACAAACGAGCCGCTGGTATTCATCGACACGCAAGGCGGCGACTACCCCGAGAAGAACGAGGATGATGACAAGGACGCCGCCAAGAAGGCAAAGTTCAGCCTGCACGGGGAGAGTAAGAGCAACGAGATGGAAGCGGCGCTGGTGCGCCAGCACGCCCAGAAACTGGTCGACGCCGGAGTTAAGCCGGAAGACATCGCCGTCGTGACCCCTTACAATGCTCAGGTCCGTCTAGCCAACCCCTGCTTAACATTCTAGATCGGCGTTTGTGAATCGCGGCATGATGCTGACACGGGCTGAACCAAAAGCTCGCCATTCTGGCACCTCTAAAAGAACAGTTACCGGGCATCGAGCTCGGCAGCGTGGACGGCTTCCAAGGCCGTGAAAAGGAGGCTGTCATTGTCAGCCTCGTCAGGAGCAACTCAGAAGGAGAAGTTGGGTTTCTTGGCGAAAAGCGTCGACTGAACGGTAAGCCCGCAAATAATGAACCCGCTTTGCCTGGGGAGGTCCCAGCGTTCCGTGTGGAGTGACGCATGAATGTTAATGCGCCGCAGTGGCAATGACGCGACCTAAACGCTCGTTGACGGTGATTGGGGACTCGGAGACGGTCAAGAGGTGAGTTCGTTTGAGAATTGCTTCTCCGATTCTGCCTGGTTTGTTGGTCGTGCGACGCGGAGCCGTCAGCACAGAGGGTGTCGGCTTTGTACCTGAGACACGACTGAGCCGCCCCCCCAATCATTCAACATCTCGGGCGTATTACTTCTTTCGCTGACCGGCTGCGGCACAAATAGAGGCAGCAACTTCCTCAAGCGATGGATGGACTTCCTTGAGGAGAACGCAGATCTGCGTTATCCGGACTTGTCGTCACTTCAGGGGTCTTGATACCCTATTTGGGATGGTTTTGAGCGCCATCTTCCCACGGACATAGTAGGGCCGCCCCCCCTCAATGTCAATCTTTATGCGAGGAAGAGGATTCATGGTCAAACTGGGTGATCTGGATTTTGGACGAACCGGCCTCCTCGGAGCGTAGGCCCGCTAAGAGAGGCCGTCAGCGAAGTGGCATACTTAGTTCCTTATGCGATCAGATGCGCTCGTTCCCCAACGCTGCCAAAAAGGGAATGGGCTGCATTGTACATCAAGCTGAGGGTGGCGTATCGTAGAATTTTCAAGCAGCTGTGCCCCATGCTCGCTTCCCGCCGGGGTTCGTTGACGGGGGAGGGAGCGTCCGCTGACGCAAGATGAGGAAGGCCAGGGCCGGGGCCTGGGCTGTTCGGGTCGCGTTGTAATCCCGGACGAGGGAGGAAGAAAAAAAGATTGCAGAGAAGGGAGCGAGATGGCGGGGCTCAGATGTCAGCCGTCACTCATCAGACGAAGTGAGCGGCACCCATGTATGTTTCAGGTTACTTTTAAGTCCGTTCGACCCTTGTTCCAGGTTCGCGTGGCCAGACCCGCCACGTTCTCCTACCGACGAGGACGGGGACGTTTGACCTTGAGAGGAGCTACGCTGATGTTGGTCGATTTTGCGCACCGATATCTGCGACGATGTTGTGGCTGTGAAATCAACCAGAGTTTGCGGCTGACACCGGGCTGCCCGCGACTGGGGAAACCACAGGTGTCGAGAGGTCGTATCACCACTCGGCACTGGCGGGATCTTTCTCGACGAAACTGAGCATGTATCCGATCAAGAGGAGGGAGGAACAACAGTCGAAAAGATGCTGCATCTCTCGCCCTTTGTGTTGGTCTCACGTGCCGCGTTTCCGCCATTTCATTGTACTTGTCGGTAGCAGCTCCCTTGCAACGAACGCGGCAGTTGCTTTAGAAACAAGATACGTATACATAGTAAAAGTCGCAACGTTTGTCAAGGTTATATAATAGCGTAGAGCGAGCATTCTATGGAATCGCTTCCATGTAAGCAATCTCCCTCCCGGCGGTGCGGTTCGCCTGCCGCAACATGAGACGACGCCAATCCCGGTGCAGTTGCTAACGGGGTGTGTATCCCGTCTTCGAGAGGGCCGTTGGCGAGTAATGGGCCCTGTTTGGTAAAGTCAGAGCGTTGGCTGGCCTTACTTAGCTGTAATTAGCACGGTTGTGTACTCGCTCAATTATGCTGCTGGGGGCGGACCAGCGTCGGGTTGGCGGGCAGATCATAAGACGGCTACCTCGTTATATGATGCTCCGCCGTGCTCCACCGGACAAGCCGATCAAACCGTCAGTGACGGAGAGTATTTTACGTTGGGTTCGGGTCGTATCGGGGGCCGTCTCAACACCGCAGAACTGTTATAATCCTGTCATGTGTGCGACTTGACAGTGCAGCCAGGCGTACGTTGCATCATGTTGGTCTCCGATGGAACAGCTCCAGTATCGGCCGGGTGGTTAGTCGTGCCATTCGTGCAAGGCTCATCCCTTAATGCTCGGTCGTCAAGCAACTCCGGCAGGGAACTATACTGCATAGATAATGGGGACGATACTCGCTCGCAGAGTCGCAGGAGTTTTTCCATGTACCTAGTCTTCTCTCAGCTGTGGCCGAGAAGCCTCACCGCGAGTCATGGATACCACTATGTATGTATAATGCAGGTGAATGGGCCGGTAGGTGTTGGAATTGATACGAACCGTCAAACGGTCAGCGAGTCTCAGCCATATCTGGACTAGGTTCCGCCTAGGTTGACAGCGACCGAGGGATGGATGGGGGGGGGGGGGGTTGCTTCCTCTGTCAGACAGAGGGCATCAAGCCATGTGGTGTTTTAGCCTCCTGAGCTGCAATGTGGGGTCAGCCACCGCACTAGTAACTCCTCTTCCTCTTCCTCCTCGTCGCAGGTCGGAAGGAGATTGGATGACGCGGTCGTTGGTCAGGACCTTGCTGTTTTGAATATGGCTCAGTGAAAAGTGATGGAAGCAGTCATCTTGCCAGGAGAGAAGCGTCGTGTAGCCGCGCCGTAGCCCCGCGTGCCCCGTTTCCAACCAACAATAACACTGGTAGGACAGGTGGATATTCGCAGAGACGTGTATGTATGCAGGAGGACGTGGCATGTGGTTGCAGCGGTCCAGGAGAGAGGCATGGTCCATCGTAATGAGCGGCTTGGCCGGCGCATTTGGATTCGCCCACAACACCAGCAGTCACATTTCGCCGGCGTCGATGCTCGAGAGCTAGAGGTGGCGCTGTCAAACAGTTGGACAACCGTCGGATAGCCAGCCGACCATCGGATTCGCTAAAAAGTTGGCGTGGACGAGACGGCTGGGTGGGTTGAGGGGCGGCGACGGCGGCGTCGGCGCGGCGGTAGTGGTGGTGTACAGGTAGGAGTAGGACAGGAAAATCTGGCCACAAACGAAGTAGCGCAAACGTCGGAGCTGGTAGCAGTAGGAAAGGCTAGTCGTAGTGCCGATGGTGGCGGGTCCCTCGCCTCCAGCACGGCGCCCGTCTACCGAGCTCGTTTGCTGATGTCCCAATGGGGTTTAAAGTAGACGTTCGGGGGCCCTAGCGCTGCATTTGATATATTTGGACGACTGGCCTGCAGCAGAGGCATTGGAAAGCGGAATGTAGGAATCCATGCCGGGTGAAGATACCAAAAGGGTCTGGTTGGCCCTCGATACTGGAGGGACAGGGCCAACAACGTCTCTGGTCTCTATCGCATGTGCTGAAGGCCACCCAGTCAGGAGGGCGATGACACCCCCAGCCATGGCTTTGACCTCTTCCTCAACCAGGCATGATAAGCAACCGGGGCGCGAGCTGAGACTTGGCGGACGAGGCCCGCTGCCGGCCGGCCGGTACTTGACAGACGCTCGCACAGCGCGGGTAGAGTCGAGTCTGGAGCTAGGATCTGTGTCTGATGGCGACAGAGCCATGAGCCGGTTCGAATGAATCAGATCTACAGGAGGAGTCGCAGAGGCAGTGCGTTTGGCATCGTTGGGGCCCCAGACCTCCCTCCGCTATTGCCTCCAGTGGTTTTTATCCGCAACGCAGTCACTTGCTGGGGCGGCAATGCAAGAGCCGGGAGGGAGATGTTGCTCGTACCGGCGAAGCGAGGTGCAAGGTCGACACGGTCCATGCGCGAGTCCAAGACGGGACTGGGGGCGGGAGCAGCAAACCTCGCAGCAACTTCATGCTTTCTTGCTTGCTTGCTTGTTATTTGGAAAGGAAACGGGGAAGGGGAGAAGGAAAAGACTGAAACAGTACGGGCCAATCCAACAGTAAGCAATTCTCCAAAATCGAACCAGCCCGACAGAAGCGGGAACTGGTCGGGCAGGCACGTTGGTCAGCAAGTGAAGTAAGTACCTACCCACCTGCCTACCTGCCTTGGTTACTACTTGTAGTGAGCAAGCAGGTGAGAGGATGCCTACACGGACGGGTGCATCGTGTCAGGACCGGAAACCGACGAGATTGGAAGAGCAGCAGCACTAGTGGGATGGAATTAGCCGGTCAGTTAAGGACGAAGCAATTCGTCATTTCAAGTGTCGAGCGTCATGTAGGTAGGTAGGTAGGTAGCTCACCATTCATTGATTGCCCTTTCGATAGCAACCACTCCCGTGCCAATTTCGACGACAATAAACGCCTTGAACCGGCATTCCAACATACCTATGCCATCCATGCCTGCCTCGCTCCCTTGGTCGACCTGAAGCGCTTGTTGGTTGGCATTGGCAGATGAGAAACAGAGCCATAGATGGCAGACAATGGTACCGGCCGGTAGCCCTCCTCCTACATTCCACGCACCCACCCACTCACACATCCATCCATCCCTTGTGTCGCTGCGCTGCCGCCCTTTCGAGCACTAGCTAGCGAGCACCAGAGCGGGTGGAAGAAATCACGCGCAACTGGTGCAGCTCATCCATCCATCCATCCATCCATGCTTTGGTCCGCGCCCCGCATCGCGACCTGACCCTTGCGTTTACCTGCCTGCACAATAAAAATAGTGGCTTGCCTTGGGCGCGGACGAAAAGACCGGATCCAGTTGGTGGAGGTGTCACGCTGTGCCCGCGGGTAGCACTCGGTCGAGTCGATGGCCCCCCAATGCCATTTCGACCAAGGGGGGAGGTCCCACGTTCTGTCTCCTTCCCCACTACCCTAGGCACCCCAAGCAATGACCTCAAACAAGGGTGATCCCCGAGCTCAGGCGATGGGCGGAGGAAGGAAGAGGGACGAACAAGCGCGCTTGCAAGAAGGAACGTTGAGAATTCTCCTCAGTCTGGAGTTGGTAGGGTAGGAGCGAGGGCCACGCCACGAGGAATGGGATGATGGAGATGGCAGGTCGTCCCTTCCGTATCCTGCTTCTCGAACTACCTTTCTACATACCTACCTACCTACCTACCTACCTACATCGTACATCGTACATCGATCGTACATACCCAGGTAGCCAAGGTGCCTTGATTGAAGGTACGAATAGGTAGGTAGGTAGGTAGGTAGTTTAGGTGGTAGTCATCTACGCCAACCACTCTGCTCTGATAGATACCTAGCTAGCTAGCTAGCTAGCTACCCGGTCCCATTTCCGATGCAGAACCCATGACGAAACAACACAAATCGTTTCTCGTCACTGCCTTCCCGGCCCATTCATCTCAGTACCGACTGTATACAACCTACCTACCTACCTACCTACCTACCTACCCTGGCGCTACCTCTACCAAACGCGCACCATTGTCGGCGTTCCAATGGTCCGTTATTCTCCTCGTTGTGCATGCATGCTTGTTTCATCACGCTAGCATCTGCGTCTACCTACTCTGCCTGCACACCTGCCTGCCTGTCTGCCTACCTGTCCTGTCTCCACGCCTACACACACATCTTTCCCGTCTGCATCTCCTTCCGTGTCGCGTCGTGTCGTGTCCCATCCCCATCCGAACTTCCTCTAGTCTGATCTGGTCTCTTCTTGTCCACCAGTCCCTGCCGCTCCCACCTCCACGTCCTCCCCTCCCCTGCTCGGTCCTTTCTCTCGGGGGAAAAGAAGGAAAGGAAAAAAGGATACGATCCCTCACCAAATGTACTTTGTACTCATCTCGCGAAGAACCGATACATACATACCAATGCTTTCCTTTTTCTCCCGCCCTCCCGTTCTCTTTCCCCCCTCTCTCTCTTCTTGTGTTTATTTCGCCCTCCAACGTGCCTTCTTGCCGCTGGGAAGAAAGAAGAACGCTGCGTCTGGACCAACCGCGTCTATCCAATTCTTATTCTCCAGCCTGTCTCGGCCTTTTCGCCTCAACCCTGCTCTAGGTACCAATACTTCGTACCAACGTTCCTTACACCTTTGACCCTTTTCTATACGTACCTACTATTTATCACACATTTCTCTTGTAATTGTATAATTCCTATCCGTACCTATCTTTTCCAGTCTTCCCCTCCCCCCTCCCCCTTCAACTCACACGCCACACGCCCTTGGTCCAAGCGGCGCGGTCCAGCTCGTCCTAATCATCGTTGCTCCTCGGCCTCATCGCCAGCCTGTCGCAGAACTGCCCGGGTGCTCCTTTGATACGTGACGCATGCGCTGCCAGGGGGCCCCTTCCTAGCTGCTTAACTACTTCACCCAATCCTCGACCCTCTCGTGGGTTTCTCTCTTTTATTCGCCTCACCCAAGCCTCCTTCTTGCCTTGCTTGCCCACTCGACGCTGCGCCGTCTTTTGATCACAGCGTCGCTGCAGCTGTAAAGGAGCCGTTGCCACCTCTGCGCTCCGATCCCTCCAACAGGCCCAAGACCACAAAGCCGCATTGCTGGCCATACACACCATGAATCAGATTCCAGCATAGATCACCACTTGGCCTAGACATCTGGCGTCCGATCGATAATCCCGGTTTGGGACTCACAGGCCACCAGCCATTGCATATCGGTTCCAAGCAAACCCGTTGCCGCACGGCACCGGACATCGCCCGCCATCTTTTCGGGCCTCACCTAACCAAGCATTGTCCCTGCCCCTCTTAATCATCTCCCACAAACGGCACTCACTCCCATGGCTTACACTGGTCGACTTGCATATACACCGCTGCTCGTCCTCTGACCTCGTTCACTCTCGCTCCAGTCTTGAGTCCCGCGAGCCGTAAACTTGTTGGTCAGAACTGCCATGGGCCTCTTCAAGTCGCCGAACCAAACACCCGCCCCAGGCGCACCGCCTCGATCCCTGACGGGTCAGTCCATTCGAGGCAAGATATCAGGCCCGATTCCTATTCCCAGCCCCTCCGACGACGAGTTCCCCATGCGCAACCCCGGCACCGGTATCGCCACGCCTTTGGCCGCCACCGCCGACATGAAGGAGCAGCAGTTGCTTCCTCCGCAGGCCGAACCCAGGGCCGGTTCGATTGTCTCAGTCGCTCAGCCTGAATTGACGCCCGCCCCGAGGACGGAATCTGTGGTTGCTCCCGCAAGATCAGCCGGCTCTCGTTCTACATCCCCTCCTCCATCTGGCACCCATGGCAACTCGCCGCAATCGCAGAGGAGAACAAATGTTTCCACCAACTTGCGCTACTCGGCCGTGAGCGCATCGTCAGGGCAAACTGGCGAGAGCCGCGACCGGCCCCAGCGCAAAAAGTCAACTTTGCGCGGTGCGCTTGGGAAGCTTTTTGGCCGCAAGAAGAAGACGGGAAGTCAAGGTTCAACCGACTCGCAACGCATATCGACTTACAACGCTTCGAACCAACACAAGAGCGTAAGTTTCGGCACCGCCTGCACCCTGGCTTTACTTTTATTTTTGTTCTTGGTCCAAACTCGGAGACTGACGGGGAATCAGCAGGACCTTTCCGCGCTAAGCCGAGTCAACGAAACCGAACCCAAGCGATCGGTATCTTTGCCGGTCACCGAGTACGACCGAGCATTAAGGTCTCACTCTATTGGGCCTCATGATATGACTGCCATTGAAAGCGCACGCAATTCGATCAACGTCGACCTATCTGTGCTGGGTCATAGGAGGGCTGCGACCGCTACTGCTAGCCAGATATACTCGGCGCCGTTCAGAGGTCGCGAAGGCGAATTTTCAGGCCTTTCCCCTCGTCCAGCAAGCACTCACGTGCGCGGGAGTCGACTTTTCACCGAGGACGACGATCCCGAGGCAATTGGACGGGCAATCACCAGTGATGTCGGCCAGAAGCGACGGTCCAGGAGTCTCAGTGGTCTCCAGAGCTCCGAGATTCGCGCTGATCTCCGACGCAGGAGTGACGAGATCCGATACTGGAGAGAAAGTTACGTACCGGCTTTCATTGCATCTCCAACATCATCGAATCCTCCGGACCACGAGCATCGATTCGCGGGAGTGGGCTCGGAGGACACGCCGGATTCGCCAGTGGAGCAGGGACAGGAGCAGGTGCACACGCCGCCTCAGCCATTCTCCTTTGGTAACCTGACTCACATGAACGCCATGGCTGGCATGAAGATCACGCAGGCAGCCAGTATCGAAACACGTATAGATACGCTCGAAGACAGGATGCACCGCATGGAAGATGTTGTAACGCAACTCTGCAATTCTGTTCCTGGTTTCCAGATGAACGCGAATCAGCCACGCCGTGCCGCACCCCCCACCGCAGGTTCCAACCCGTCGACAACGGCTGTCAATCCGGCGCTTCAACAGGTGTTGCGTCAGGATGCATATGCTGCTCAATCTAAAGAACCCCGCTCCTCTTTTGGCGAAGCTCCCACGTACGTGGGCTCTCTGCAATTCCCTTCGTCAATGAACAGACCGATGTCGAACTCGACTATCCGAGGCGTAACCAGCTTGCCTTCGATACCGCATCCTGAGACGAGCAAAACGACAGGAACTTTCACGGCAGACCATTACACGACGCTCCTCGCACTTCTGGAGACGGAAAGAGCCTCCAGGCAAGCCCTAGAGTCTCAAGTTAAGAAGTTGACAAGACGCGTGAACATGCTTTCGGGGCCCGGCGGCCCTGGTCGCATCTCCTTGCAGATGGAGCCGCCGCCAACAGCCAAGTCTTTTGGCAGCGTTTCGGCCTTCGACCAGGACTCATCCGATGACGACACCTTATCTAGGAATCGGGGGTTCCTGGCCGAAGACTCGGGCGTCGGAACGGGCCCCGGAGACGATGACTCGTACTCGGAAGTTTTCGCGACGCCAAAGGAAGAGTACCCGTACGGTTACGGCGCGTTTGGAGAAGAATTGCGCGACGAAATTGAAGATCCCCAACGCAAGAAGGCAGCCAGGACCTTGTCTCTGAGCCAGATGACGTTGAGCAAGAAGACTTCCAATACGGCGGTACGAATTTGATACAATGCGCTAGGTACACTACGACGCGTTGTTTTCTTTTTCTTTTTGTTTGAAATTTGTCATTATACCCCGGGAGATGATCTCCCACTCACGAGGCGACGACGCTGGTTCTTTTCTTGGCAGCTGTCACGTTGAAGACTTACTGTCTTTGCGATTCGGCATCGATACCTCCACTGAACCTCGGATGGGGTTCGGCATTGTTATGGTAGCGGGGCTTTTTGGCATTGATACCTTTTTCATTTATTTGTCCGTCCACATAGCTTGTCCTTTCCGCGTCTACAACGACGTGGCTGGAACTGTAGCCGGAAGAGTCCCGATGGGATCCATCTACCTGGACAAGACGCCGTCTTTTCTCCATTGGAGGGGGGTGTCATTTCTTTCGTTTTTTCTATTTCTTTTTTCTACGTCTTTTTGTCATTTGGTTGTCTCAGCGAGACAAGGGTTTCCACGGGCGGCCACAGTCAGGTTTGGACGGAAAATGCTGTGTCAGACGCTGACAGTCTCGAAGATTTGTGCAAGAGGGTCGATTCCTCGTCTACGCCTAATGTCTTCTGGTGGATGTGGAGCGAAGCGTAATATGTAACGAGTCATATCGGCACGACCTGGATACCTATAGCTCGTGTACGTGTACAATAAAAAAAACATACTTTCGGCTCGACTTTGATAACGGAATCCGCAAATCTCTCTGCCTGTCAACCGATGCCCATGCTAGCTGGCTCAACCAATCTTGCGAACGAGCTTGGTTTGGCTTACGAAGAAACAAATAACGGGTCGAGAGACATGGCCCCCGGTCGCAATCTCCGGACCGTTATCTCGGGGAAAATGAGTCAGGATGTTTCGAGGAGGCTTCTGGATCACGCCGGGAGGCCCCACGATGATTTCCGGGGTTGCGCAGAAACTGTGTATTCGTACATAAAGAGGTACGAGATGCCGACCTCCTAGCACAGCACAACCCGGCATGTCACGAATGCACGCCGCCGGCTCCGCCCCGTCGCTCAGGCCGCACTACTCAAAGTACTCAATCGAGGCCCTCGACCGACGCTTCATTTTCCATAATGCCGGGCAATACCGCTAGGCCGCCCCCCCCCC
>MU843105.1:24092-37545 GCA_030867305.1 Colletotrichum zoysiae | reverse complement strand
GGGGGGGGTGAATCTCGGACAAGGGACAGAGACAGAAACAGACCTTAATAGAGAGAGAGAGAGAGGATACGTACCTACCTTACGAATTAGATAAATGTACCTTGTAGAGGTCGGTGGAGGGCAGCGGGACACTCTGTCGGCAGGCAGCCCTAAACGGAATAGGTAGGATGTGGAAGAACTGAGTAGTACGTAGTAACAACGGCGTATGGCTGTTCCTTCCTTCCTGATGGCAGGCACTCTCTTCCTCCCCTTGTTCTTTATTTTTATTAGTGTGATGCAAGCACACAAGCAGCAACAGCAACAGTACATACCAGCAATGCAGCCCTGTCCGTCTGTGTCTGTTTCCTTGCTATTTTCCTTTGAGCAGGGGGGTGGGGGGTGAGTGCTAAGCTGCATGTAGTGTGTGTGTGTATGCGTGTGTCTCTTGACCCGTAGCACTGCAGTTGCTTGGGATAGAGGAGGGAGGATGCTGACAGCAGCCAAGGTGATGCGACAGAGAGAGAGAGAGAGAGAGAGAGAGAGAGAGAGAGAGAGAGAGAGATAGCACCAAGATGTGAGAAACCAGTCGCACACAGGTCTGTTGAGATGTAGGTTGCGGATGCGCGTATGTCCAAGTGTGCGAGAGCGAGAGGGAGAGAGAGAAAGCGGGTGCTTCTCTCGGGCCCGTCATGCAAGGTATGGGCCGCCGGTATTGTCGGGAATCTATCTACTACGTAATGTCTGCAAGGCAAGGCGTGTCCGTATGCAAAGGGAGTACCCTAGTGAGAGTCAAACTCGGTTTGCGGATCCGGGCTCGTGAGGCGCCTTTCCCGGACGATAGTCGGAATGATGTGGGTAATAAGACGGCGGTGGCGGGCGGCGTCCGTGTCGTTGCCTTTTGTTCTGGTTAGGGGTTTTTTCCCCCCCCGCTGGGCGTGTCGACAGGCGAGGACCGTTCAAGGTGAGACTCGGATACCTCGACAAAGAAGAAGAAGAAGAAGAAGCCTTACTTGGTGCTGGTATTAGGAGACACGAGTGGTGGAACACAGCGCGCGGTCCGTGTCTGGTCTGGCCGGACTCCGACATGAGTTCGACAGACGAGGCGCGGGGGGGGGGGGGGGGGGGATGTAGTCCATTTTGTATCAATGTCATCGGTAGGTCGTTCGTTGCACGCATACCTAGGTAGGTACCAAAAGGTTGAAGGCCGATTGAACCCGTCCGAGCCAAAAGTGCCCCAAAAGCTGCTACCTGAACCAAACCAAAGCAGAAAGCAGAGCAGGTACCCGGATAAGGTAGGTAGGTAGGTAGGTAGGCAGAAGTGTTGCTGCCTCTTGATTCCTTCCCTGTTGGCTAATCGACATGCGGGTTGGCGGGGAAGGAGAGGGAGGGAGGGGAAGAGGATCACGCAACCGCAAGGCAGGCAGGCACGATGGGATACCTACATACAATCAGGCAGGCAGCTACTCAGTAAGAAGGGGGCACTCGTAAGAGATGTTTGTTGCCCGGAAGACGAGCCAGAGAAGGGGTGATGTGAATGAGGGCGGGGTAGAAGGGACGAAAAGGGGAACTTTTTCGGACGGACCTCCTTCATTCATCCATCCATCCATTCATTCATACATTCATATTCATCATTGCCGTGCCATCATGGCCACCAACCAAATCAGCCTTACCGTCAAGCAAAGGGAAGAAGCATATAGTACCGTCGGTGCCTGCCTATAGGAAATACAGATGGTTATGGATAGGAGTAGGAGGGATACGTAGTAGATGCTTGGGCCACCTCCCCCCCGAGGGCACGGGCACATACATGCCACCATTAAGACGTGCCTAATTACCTAATTACCTGCCTTTCTACTTTCTACCATCGGATGAGGAAGGAGCCTCGTTCTCATCATACATACCATATTATACCTATTATCACCACACACTTGACTCTTGTAGGCGAGTTGAGGGTGACACAGCGGCGTGACGGTTCTCCCTCCCCCTTGTAGCGAGCGCCGGGAGTTGTGGTACAGTACAGGGCCAAGCGTGTGCCTTATCAGGCTTAGTGTGTGTACATAGGTACCTAGTAATCAGCCCGCGGAGATGTTATGTTGTGGGCGGGACCAAAGGCCGGAGCGAGCAGGGCTGAGAGGCGGCGTGTTTGTTGGATGAGTGACTGATTGACTGATTGATACACGCAAGGACCGCGTGTGTCTGGTACTACACGTAAACACTTCAGGAAATAAATGGTTGACGGGCGGAATCAACACCAGCCATTGGCTCGTGAGGTATGGGCTCTTTTACTCCGTAGTGAGTGGGTTTCTCTCGTTGCAATGCAATACCTACCTACTTTACCATGCCACTTACTTATCTGACTGCGTCCGCCATGGAGTGACAGTAAACAAGACTTTGGTAAAATACATACATACATGCATATGTAGGGAAAGCCAAGCAGGCGTGCCCAGCCCAACCTACAAGCTGAAGGTCGCTGTGTGTGTTGTGTGAAATGCCATGGCCAAATCTTATTCACATCACACAGCTTTCTGTCTCAGCCAGGTCGCTGTCCGGTCGGCATGGTCTTACTCACACATGATCACTCGCGAAGAAGAGGAAGGGAGGGAGGGAGAGAGAGAGAGAGAGAGAGAGAGAGAGAGAGAGAGAGAGAGAGAGAGAGAGTATGAGGTGTGAGAAGGTGGGTGTGGGTGGGCAAGAGCCACCTACGATCGAGAAGGGAAGGGAAGGGAAGGGTGGGTGTGGAAGGACAACAACGACCCACATCTTGTCTGTCGCTCCGCTCCAGCTTGTCGAACAAGGGTCGTGTGCAACGCGGGTACATATTCAGTTAATCGTCGTTACCGACACCCCCAGCTTATTCTACCTATCCGACGAGGATGAGGGGTGGGGAGAGCGTTGGGGTGGGGTGTCATCTAGCCCTGCTGGCCCTGCTCTGCCTACCTACCCTGCACCTCACCTCCCTCCCCTTCCCACTCCTATTCTCGGGAAGAGCAAGAACGAAGGTGGAATTGGTCGTCTGTCGAGTACGTACCGCCGTACTGTTTCTCACTGCTTATGCAGTACGTACCACGCAGCGGGTAGAGCCCGCTTCCTCCAAGAGGAAGCAAAAAAAGGAAGAAAAAAAAAGAAGAAAAACGGAAAGGAAGACAGGAAAAGAAAAGAAAAGAAAAGAAAGAAGAAAAAAACCCACCACCTCGACCCTCTCTGACTGCCTGCCAATGGCCAATAGAACGGCATACACTGCCCGCACACTGCACACCGCAGGCAGACAGAGACAAGGCGACACATGAGCCCAGACACTCGATGACATTTTGCCAGATTTAGCAAGACCAACAGTCTTGAGGAGGTCTGACGGGTATTATTATATCATGGCCCTGCCTGCCCTGCAGCGTGCCGGAAGACGACTCGACACGACACGACACGACAGGACATGATGGACGGTGCCGGTACGTACCGAGTCGAAGCCGAACCTTCCACCGCGCCTTCCACGACGTAGGTAGTGTACAGCGTTGGGTAGGTACTGATCGTATACATACGATGTAATATGTATGTCCAATGGCCCAGCCTGGCCTGCGCAGTTGCCGCTGTCGTTGCACTTGCGGTTACACTTGCAGTTTGCCCAAGCAAGTGCGGGTGGGTGCCCATTCCTCTAGTGTAGGTATGTATGTACTGTATGTATGTAATGATTACCTACCTACCTACCTACCCGGCTAGGTAGCTAGCTTTCCTTACCTTACCTTAGGTAGTCGTATCTACCTACGGAGGTAGTCCATCTACCTACGAAGGTAGTCCATCTACCTACTCCACAATGGCGTCCACGGCTATCGAACGACCTGCACTACACTACAATGCGCACGACCTGCCTCACTTGCTTGCCATACCAAGTTCCTCTTCCGGTTAGGTTAGCCTGGCATTCATTCACTTCACTTCACTTCACCTCCCTCTTCCGCTCTCTCCCACGCACCCAGTCGAGACGTCGAACACGGATGCCGGTCAATCTACACCGCACGCTACACATGTAAGCGCCCCAGCATCTCGCCCGAGTGAGTCCTCAAGTTGCTTATTCACAAGCAGCGTCACTGTACAGTGCCCGTACGTACTCGACGGATGGAAAGCATGCCTGCTGCGCTTAGCCCAATCCAGACATGACACACGATAACACCCGAGGTACGATGCCTACAGTGTACGGCTGGCTCTGCTTCACCAAATTCCCCTGTCCACCACGATAGCCATAGCGGATCACCATGTTTGCCAGTCAAGACAGAGCCAACCTCTGCAGTGGTACCTAGGTAGACTTCCCCCGTTATCGCCAAATCGCCTGCCACCTGCTACCTACGAATACGCAGCCCACATGATTCATGCAAGTCTGCCTTCAAAGCGGATACCGCCCAGAAGACTAGGTAGGTACGGTACTCGGCTTGTCCCGGCAACAAACCACGCACGCCATCAACAGCATTGCCTGCCTTGTCTGGAATTCGGGACGTGGTCCTATGGGCATTTCAATATCCATCACAACACCGTCTGCCTCGACGGGGCGACGACCTCTTTCGACATCTTTGCTTGCTTTTTGGCGTCGTGCAAGCCTGCCTGCCCACCACAGGTACCGAATTCATAGTACGCCGCCCAGTCCTCACTAGGCTGCGTGCGTAGGTAGTGCGCCGGCACTCAGTCCTAGCGTCCAATCACAGGGGCTGATGGCCGCGGAGATTTCGCCGTCGTAACATGCATCCTGTCGGTCGACCCCCAGATGGATGGTCCATGGCTTGCATACCATCTAGTCGTCCAGACTCGCCAGGTCCGCCCACCTCTCCGGGGGGGAAAGACCTTTACTTTGGTAGGGCCCGTCCAAGACAAAATACCTACCTAACCACACTTGAGGCCACTTACAGGGCGAGTAAGGGAAGGGATCCCAAGGGCACGTTAGGCACGTCTACCTAGACCCCTCCGAACCCCCGAGGGGGGGTTGAGCGACGCCGCCGCTTGTCTATCCACCACTACTTTGTACCGAGTGTGTGGCCCGCAACCAGCACCCATCCGACGACGCGTCATGCCTCTTTGCACAGCAATCTCCGACTGGTTAGTCCTATGTGCATTCTTGATAAGGCACTTCAGCGCCAAGCAAGCGTCTGTCGCATCACGGCGACGCCCAATGTCTGAATTATTCACGTTTATGACGTTGTCATTTGGAGAGGTATTCGTACCACGTCTGGTTCATGAAACCGATTGCCCACGAACAAGTCACCTCCCTGCATCGTCTCCAGCTGACGACGCCCCGGACCCAACGCGAGACTCCCACATAATCTTGCGCCTTACAAGAATCCTACTGGGAGGGAGGGAGGGAGCGCTATGGTTGCAACACCATTGACAACCGATACCTACCTACATCTGTCGGCTGATGTTGAGCAACTGACTGCCTTATGCAAGGTTGGCCATCAGCCGCCTTTCGCCCTACGAGGCTGGAAACCTCTCCGTTCCCGTGTATTGGCCACCAATGCCCGGGGGTCCGCGTGCCACCGTACTGGCGTATGGAGTGGATGGTCTCGGATTGGAAAACTACCTACCTACCTAGTAAGAATGCGCCCAGGGCCCGTCTATTTTAGGGCGGTCCAGCCATCCGTACATACACAGCGATTCCGTCTGGGAAACGAGGGAATAGTAGTTGGTAGTGTGCCACTCACCGACTAGAGCCTTTTAGGCACCGTGCATCGTCATTTCTTTTTCGATTCATCGACCGCCCCACGGCACGGCGGCCACGGACGGCCGAGACTTCAATTTGCCCCAGCCCTCGAGTCGTCTCTCCGAAACAGGCAGGCAATTGCAATTCCATCCACTCGTCAGTCGCATCTTCTTTGCCGAAATCATCGCCCACCTCCTTCCGCTGGGTTGCGCCCTGCATTGCCGCCATCCGGCTCATAAGTCGATAACGTCGCTCAGCGGCGTTGCCGACGACGCGGCCTGGCACAGATGCCAATCACTAATCGTCAAGAGTCCGGCCCGTTCAGCTCCCAACTTACATCCAGACCTGATAGCCATCGACTTGCGCAAAGCCAGCCGCCCATCCACCATTGGACCAGCCTTGAGCCTAGAGCGCACGTCCCTAGGTGCCTAGCCTGCTACGGAGTCTTCTCCGATGACGATTGCATCTCGCAACAATCCCCGGATATTTGAGTTTCAGGCACTACCTTTAGCACCGCCTAGCGGGAGATCTGTTGCTGCCACGCTCTGTGGTAAGCATGACAAAGCGCTCTAGTGAGGGAAAATGGCTAAATGGCTTGCTTCTGCCTTGGATCCTTTCGTGTTAGGGAACCGCCCCCTATGTATGCTCTGTACCTCTCCCATCCATCGTTGGTGACATGGAGACGAGATACCTTAGTAGACCGCCAGCACGACAGTGTGGAGACTAAGGCGTGAATCGGACCCGATGGGGTTTGCCCTGCGTTCCGGTCCGCGTTGCAGCGCGGTCCCCTGCTCATTCACTAACAGCTAAAGGCTCATACCTAGATACGGCTTAGTGATGATTAGCTCGCGTCAATGGGCCTGTCGAGATTGAAGAGACTATGCCTTTGCATCTCGGCAAAAAGGTCTGCCTGACGAGTCATTCGCGATCTGCGTATCAAGCACGCAGCAAAACCTTGGGCGGGGGACCTCATCGTCCCACAGCCTGGAGAAGAAGCGTTCACGAGCGCGGGAAATGTGCCGGCATGCATGGACGACGGACACAGCACTCGGGACATTTCGAGGGCGGTAGGCAGGTATTCGGAGGCCAGCCCTTCTCAGCCCTACAATACACAGTTTGGGCCCTCGCTAAGCAGCTTGGTGCCTCCAACTTGGCGTCAATCTTCCGACAGGGATCCTCCCTTGTCTGCCTGCGCGGGGATGGTCGAAGATCCTGCCTGCACGTGCCTCTTGCGCGTGGTGTGGTCCGCAACCAGACAGACGTTGAGGTGTGGAGGGAAGCACTTGAACAGAGCCCCCTTCCGGTGTTGCAACATTCTTGCTGCGTGGTACCTAGGTTACGTGACAGGTTGTGCTGGTGGTGACTGCCCATGATGTCGTTGGAAATACGCTCAGCCGATCATGGCGATCCCGCCAGTTTCTTGCTGTTCGCAGCTGACGATGGGTTTCCCCAGTTTCAGCAACAAATCATCATGATGCCAGCCTACCGACCGCCAACTGAAAGCCGGTGTTTTACCAGCCACCTCTGAGCGGCCCGCCATCGGTGCAGAGGCTAGATCGAATCCGGTGCGACTTTGCGAACAGTGGCCGTAGGGCAGAACGGAAACCCGCCATCACGGTTGGGAACGACACATAGCTCGCCGCCATGTTTTCTAGCCCGCATCGCTGAATTATCACGGACGCGCTAACAGGTGCTGATTTGGAAGCATGTCAAATCGGAACCTAGCGGGCCGGCCAAATCGTCCTGGACGTCCTGACAAGGAGCTGCACCCGCCACGCCCGCCCGTGGGTATCGTATTGGTGGGCTTGGCATTAGGTGCCACGAAGCTGCACCAGCATCTCCGGAGAATGAATATTGGGAGGTCCGAGGGTGTTTCCGCGCTTCCTGCCTGATTCATCACTCTTTGTCTGTCCAGGCCAAGCTTGTCGGTAGTAAAAGAGTTCATCGCACGCCCCAACTGTTTCTAGGCACGACGTGGAACCTCTGCTCCGGGCACGTCAATGTGCCAGTCAGCATATATGGAATAAATGATACGACCTGGCAGGGTATCCATTCAGAACGTTACAGGGTGACTAGGTAGCCTGGGATGGGCGAAAGAGGCAAAGATCTGCGAGGCATCGACGACGTCTGAGGACGCGCAAAGCGTACCTACATACAAATACCTACTATACTCCGTACTGGGTATATACCTACACAACCCACTTATTGGTTAGTCCGGGGAGCGGCACGCCGGAATAACGGTCGTACCCTATTACCTAGCTGCCTACCTAGGTAGGTAGGTAGGTAACATGGGACTCGGAGCGTCGCCACCGACTCTCAAACCTCCGCTACCAGACGCCGCCATACTTCGTACGTATATACATAGTACTTCACCACGCCTCACGGGGCGGGCTGCCTGCACGTCACCTCTGTACCCACGACTCGTCTCCTTGGACATGTCGACGTATCCACATTTCCGCCGAGAGCTCCGGGCGGTTCACCAAATAGTGTGGTACGCCTGTCGGAACCAGCTCCTTTCACAAGAGCCACGCAAACAGAACGTGCCGAGAGGAATGTTCTGCGAGAAACGACAATGTCACGCAGGCCGGCCCCGACTGCTACAGCGTCCGTCCTCGCAGGCAGGGCAAGCTACCTGGTTTACGTTGGCCCCCCCATGCGCACAGTACTGTAAGGATAGGTACTATCGTACGAAGCTTCGTACATGGCAAGGTACCCGCAGGACCTACTATGTAGGTATCAGTCATCGGATCCTTGAGGGCTCAGTGGGTTTGCTAGCCCTACCCAGGCCATGCAAGCACTGGCTGGACACCCGAAGAAGGCTGTGCAACGGAGCGCGATGGGGCACACTGGAGTCGCTCCGGATGGGCAAGATGGCCACGCCTTCCAGAATGGAACACGCTCCGAATCCCTACGTCCAATGGGGAGTCCAGGTCACGACGGCATGAAACAATCATCGGCCTTCCCTCCACTGCCCTGCACCAGTAGCGCACGATTCAAACGATGCAAGCTCCATCCGTCCCCTATTCCCCTATCATGACGCCTGCTTGAATCATGACCCCAGAACCTCGCAGAGGGGGGGGGCCAATACAGGATACCTACCTACCCATCTATGGTACACCCACCCTTCATTTGGGAGCCGCGACTTCAGAGGCCCGTCCGTCTGCCGCCTGCCCGCCCCTACCTAGGTAGTTGTCCCTCCTTTTGCAACTGCCGAAGAGACCTGATCGTCGACTTGACCCAACATTCAGCAAGCGAGAAGGAAAGGAGATGACACTACACCACTTAGTAAGGCTTACATACACAGCCGACATGAGTGTGGCTACCACGGTCAGCTCCTTAGTCTCACTCCTCAGGCCAGCCCGACGAATGGCAACGGTCAGGCCGCTTTACGCATCTAAAGCTAGGTGGTGGTCGGCGGTCTACTACCGCCACTCCATTTCAGTGTTGGAGAGCTTCCGCCACAGCTTCGCTTCCCGGGTGTCAGTCTGGGGTGTACGTACGTACGTACTGTACTGTACGAACAGGCACAGGCGAGTCACTAGCCACGCAACAATTGAAACCCTCCGTGTGGTGTGTCGGTGAGCGGAGCATCACTACTGCTTACTGCCTGTTCGCCTCGTCTCCTATGCGCAACAGATTTATAGCGACGGACGGCCCAGTCAGCAGTTCCGGAACCATGAGAACTGTCTTCCTCACATTTCTGGCTGCGCTAGTCACGGGCGGGAATGGACCCCCCGGCGCCAGGCACAGAATTCGATGGTCTTGCAATGGGGAGAGCCACCGGCATCTTTTCAACCGATAGTCGCAACATGCCAGTTGGTTGTAGGGCGAGACGTACATAGTACCTACATTTCAGGAGCCGAAGAAGGCAATGTCTCTCCCCTCATTGAACCATTGACCAGGCCCTGCTCTCCGCCGATCTTAGCCTCCCGCCCGACGAGATCTCCCACTCTTGGAGGCGACGCGAAGCAAAGGCCGGCCCCGTCCCAGCACGTGCGTCGCGTATTCTTCCTTCATTCTCTGTAAGATGTATTCGATACGTAGCGTCGTACAGTCTGAATGCAACTGTACCTATGATTACTTACCCCATCTGGCCAACAAGCGGCCTAATGACGGAGAAACCCGACCCCGGAAGGCTACCACCACTGGCCAACGGCAGAGCCGCGCCGGCAGATGCTTTTAGCAGCATTCCGGAACTTGAACAATTAGGTACGGCGTCCTGCCACGGGTGTTGTGACAGGCCCACGCTTGCAGGGTTCGCCTTGGGGCTCGTTGTTTGGCCGAGCCGTTGGGGCCAAGCAGCACAGGAGTCGGAAACCATGCTAGGTACGAATACTGCTGTCCTGACGCAGCATGCCGGGTGGATGTGGAACTCGGTTGTTAATTAGAACTGGGCTTGCCCGGGGCATCGAACATCGGGCACGGAATCGTGGCGGCATGGCACGCCGCACGACACCCGAAGCGACAATCGAAGCAGGTCAAGGGGGAGAGAGTCTTCCTACGATATGTCACTGTCTGCTCCCAAGTGGCAGTACGAATACTGCTTAGCGTAAATACCAAGTCCAACGGGGGGGGGAGGCATCGGAGACAGAACGAACCCCCAACGCCACGGTCGCCGCCCGAGTCCGGCAAGTAAGCAGGCTGCAGGACGCTACCGCCCCCTGGCACGCCTCGATGTACGCCAACCGAGCCCAAGTCTTGGCTCGCTTTACTTGACGGACGGCTCCACGACTGATGGAGACTGGCACACTGGACAACTGCTCCGGGGGGGCATTCGCAGGAGGGAACATTCAACGGAAGGGATCATCCAGGCGGAAGGGGTAGCCATTGGCCGAGGCGCAGAAGATCCTGATGATCATGTCATGTTTTGACTTGATTTTGTGGCACTTTTACGCGTTGCAGCAAACGAAACAGAGCCCCCCTCACTCTCTCCGCCCTTCCGTCTCTTTTGCTGTAACCGCGTGAGTGAGTTTCCAGGGCATTGTCTTGGGTGTGTACCATTGCATGCCGTCTTCCAAGGCGTCTCCAGTCGCCAATGCACCCGTTCAAACAAAAGGATTGGACTTGGACGCTCCCGCCCCCCCATTTGAAACCCCCATCCCCATTGATGTCGATTCTAGTGTGCACGCCGGGCTCAGTAACAGTAGCGGCTCTGGGCGGGAGATATTGGTGTCGGGGGGGTTGAGTAAAAATGGAAACAAACCTGTCAGGGTTCCCGATAACGATCTTGAGCCCCCAAATGGGATTTCAAAAAATATATAAAAATAAAAATAAAAAGCCAGATCTCAGAAAGGCGAGCTTGTTGCAACGTCGCCGCTGACGAGGCCGGCTCGGGATTACGTCGCACGATACGCAACCACGGTGGCGCGCGCGCGCGCGGCCTTTTCATTTTTTATCTTATTTTCTTCCATTCGTTTGGTAGGTCGTCCGTCGGGTTCAGAGATGTGTCGGAGAGCTGGGGGGGGCTCTTGGCACGTACGGGGCCACCCTCGCCTACCTATCCCTCTCTTTTTCGTATCGACAACCTTTTTTTTGCCAAGGCCGTCATATCAAGCGAATGCCCATCTGAGGGTTCGCCATGTAAGACACCTTTGCTGGTGGGAGTGAGTGTATGTACTCAGAGAGATGCTTGGCTTCGTCTTTGCTTATTCTGCCTTGGACCCTTTATTAGCGAGACTCCAGCGTGTGTGTGTGTGACCGAGCCAAGGCCACGCTTGCCCAAGCCCGTCGCCTACTCGATATCAAACATCCGGAGTGATTGGTCCACGGCCGTTCCTCTCCGGTGAAGTTATACCAACCGAGACAAAGGCCTTTTACCCATTCTAGAGGAATGAGAATCTTGATCTTTTTCTTATTTATTTATTTTACAGAGGGACCGCCGCCCGACATGCTGACAGCATCGTATATCCGTGACACCATGATGATGACTTCTTTCATTTTCACTTTCCAGGTACGGAGAACACCCAGGTATCAGTGTGGTAGGTAGTGGTTCAGGCGTGCCAGCGTCGTCGGGGTCGGAACGCATTGGGCCTAGCCATCATATGACCTCTTCTCTAAGCAGCGTTGTCATCAGCCGCCCTCGACACATACACACACACACAAGCTCCCACGTAGTTACCGAACCCTTGCACGCTCCCCGGAAAGGTGCGAAAACGCTCAGGGGGGGCCTGTGCCGCTGAAGCATCTGGGAGGGCAAGCCATCGCACGTCAAACCAAAAGCCCTATCCAGAGCTGCTAGGCTTCGGCGTCAGCTGAGACAAAGCCCAGCCTGGAGCGCGGCTGGAATACCTACCGCCCACCAGCTGGGCATTCCCGTACCGCTCCATCGGCAATTGGGATGGGGCGTGATTCCGAATCCACCAAGGCCTTGGCCCGGATAGCGCCAGGCCCATGATATCGAGGCCTCCGGCCGGAGTTATGTAAGGCCCCTCGGGTCCACGAGCTAAGGGCTGGCTGGCTGGCTGGTAAGGCTGTTTAGTTCCTGGGGAAAAGCGCAGCGTGCGCCGCCTCTGAGCTCCGAGGACTCGTCTCGGTCTTGATGCGAGAGGTTCGGGCCCGTCAGACTCACCACCCCCCCCCCCCCCCCCCCAAACTCGCTCTCACTCGTTCCTGGGGAACGAGGCAGTGTCCCCTCCACCACGAGGGATCGACCGCTGGGTCGGCGGTTGAAAATAATGACTCGGCCGCCACAGTGAGCAGAGGGGGTCAGTCTCGGCGAGCTGCGCCCGTCAGCACACGCAAAGCCGCGCCCCCCCGCCTCGGGCTGAGACTCGAGACGGGGTTGAGTCAACGTGTCGGGTCTCCTTGGGCGCGCCTCAACAACAACAGCAGTAGCTGATGTTGCGGACCGAGTTGCGCAATAGCGCAATAGCGAAGGGGGGGGGGTGGGAGATGTCGGATGCAATTTCTCAATTCTCCGGCTTATCACACCATGGGAAACTCGGCTTTCGTTGGGAGCCTTTTGGCTCCTGTCAACCTACTCAATCAGCCAAAGACGAGCCTCGTCAGCTCAAGCTCAGCGCGGACCTCCCATCCACACACGTCATTGGACGGCTCGTAAAAGTCATCGTGAGGGAGGGGGGAGCTAGGGCTCGTCTGGTGTCTTCAGCTGAAAAGCCACCCATCATGAACATGGTGAGTGGGTGAACTCAATGGGGGGGGGGGCATTCTTCCGACGATGGCACTGCACGCCTCGGCTCACCTTGCTTTGTCGAAAGGTGGCAGCACGACGGGCATACACACACACACACACACACACACACACACACACACACGCTCTGTTGCGGCCCTACGAATACATGAGCCGTGTTGGGAGGGGAGAGTCAGGGGGAGATGGAGGGAAGCAAATGAGACGGAATCAACCAACTGACGGTATCCCAGGCCGGCGTCCTCCCTTTCCCTCTTCCCCCCTCGAAGGTAGGTAGGTAGGTAGCGACCTGCCTCATCCAAACAAACGCATCGGCGCGCGCCCTACGACGACCAGATGACTTAACAATGCCTAGCGTGTTGCGTGCGTGCGTGTATTACTTCTGTTCCGGATCCGAGTAATGCAGGTAAGCACCCGCGTCCGCAGGGCTGAACCAACAGCGAAGCGAGTAAGCTTGCCCTACCCTGCCCGCCCTGCCCGCCTGCCTGCCTATTTACCAAGGTTGTGTTTATCCTGCCCCGGTTGGGCGACTCGCATCGCCATGGGGCTGATACGAGACAACCGTCGCATCGTTGCAGCGCTGTTGCCGGCCGGGGGGGGGGGGGGGGATGAGGGCGAGGAGAAGAAAACACAACTCGGGCGAGGCATGGTCTCCC
>MU843105.1:0-24082 GCA_030867305.1 Colletotrichum zoysiae | reverse complement strand
CTCGGGCGAGGCATGGTCTCCCACCCCGGAGGGAAGGATTATTCAATATTGGGGAAGGGGGAGAGAGAGAGTTTGCCCCCGGCACCGCGGGAGCATTATTGTTTTTTTATCCGTTTTTTTTCAAGTTCTCCATTTCGAATGCCTGCGGCGACCGTCCGTTCATGTTGCAGCGAAGCGGGTGACGACGGGCGACGAGGCCCCACGTTGGGTAATGCATGTCTTTGGACATCTCTCGCAAGCCGCTTCGTCCCCGGCAGCCTTTTTGGGGGGGGGGGGGGCCAGCATGTTCTACTTTACGAGCCATGACAGGTCACCCCCTCCTTTGCCAGTCCGACATAGAGAGAGGGAGAGCGAGAGCGAAAGCGAGAGAGACCTACCTGCCTGACTGGGGAGACTATTTACGCGGAGCAGAGCAGACAGACGCCCGCAAAGTCGGTAAAATATACCGCGGCTGCGAAGCAGCGTCCCGGGGGTATGGTTACAACCTCAGCCCCGGTCAGTGTATGTATGACTCGACGGTGGCCGGCCGGAAGCCCTTCCTTTCCCTTCCCCCTCCCCCTTTGAGCAGGGCACCTCAGCCCGGGCTTGTGGGCCTCCGCAAGGGGGCCAATACTGAGCGGTAGTTTAGGGCTGAGAGGCATCGGATGAGGAGGAGGAACGGCAGGTGAGGTGAGGTGGTTCCCAAGGTTGCTCACCAGTATTGGCGGTGAGTTGGGAATCCCTGGGCCTCTCGCGATGTGTCTATGGATCGCGAGCAAGGCCTTTCTTTTCTTCCTCGAGCCCCCCCCTCTCGTTCATGTTCCCCAACACGAAGACAACCACGTCTTACCTCACCTTGCGTGTACGCGGAAGGGCCGCATTTGCCATTTCCGGCTTACTCAGTCTCGGCCCCGGTCGACGTCGTGACGAATACCTGTTCGCACAATGCGGACACTTTCCAGCCGCCCCCAACGATACGACTTTGAAAAGCGATAACTACCCGAAAAAGAGCTCTCGCATCATCGAACGGATTGCCCATTCTTCCCTAATCCGGCGTGACGATGTGACGGTAAGCCCCCACAGCATTTCACGACTGACAGCGAACACACCCCCCACCCCCTCTGACTCTTACTCGCATCAACCACACACAAACACCACCGACCCTGGGTGGTTTTTTGTTTTCTCACGGGTGCGTAAGTGGACCAACGCGATGTCCGTCAGAGAAGTCCTGCATTCGCTTCGTTCCCTCGTCGCACGGCGTTCGTACGAGCGCTGAGAGCAGGCACCCGGTAGCGGTACGTCGGGCTTCGTGCCCCAAACCACAGGCACAACAAGCCTCGAGGGATGCGGGCTGCTGCGACTTTGGCAACTTGGCGACGAGGTGTCCCGCCGACAAGGCCGCAGAACGTGCGGAGTTGGCCAAGCAGGCGGGCGGCAGAGATGCGGGTTAGCGGTCCAACAACGGCCAAGGGCCCCCCTTCGGCCTTCCCTGCGCTATACGATACGCATTCCATATGTGGGAGGTGAGAACTCTACGCCGAGGCGGCAGCGTTATTCTCGTCATTTGCCTGCTCGTTTCCGGGCCGTTCTCTCCCGTCGTCGCTCGGATCGCCGAAACCACCCAACGCAAGGCGGCGGATACACCCACCTGTCTTCGTGTCTCGAACCGGCCAAAATGGAAGCCTCTGCTGCTGCTGCTGCTGTTGCTGCCTAAGTAACCCCTCATACCGTCTTCCGTCCCTCCTCCCGCCCAGCCGGCGGATATGCGCCCGCGCCTGATCGCGCCGCGCGCCTGCAGCGTCTGCCCATCGTGTGCTGTGTGCTGACCTGGCAGATGGACGGTGCCTGCTTACGGCCCTGCACGCAGCTGCCAACGTCGTAAGCGAGCGCGAGTGGCTAGTTCATCGGGCCGGGCCCGTGGACGAACGTCGCCAGGGGCAAGCAGGGCCGACAGATGTATGATTGAGGGCCAACCAGGACGAACTGTCTAACTGCGCCCCTCCAAACGAAACCCCCCCGTTCATGTTCATGGCAATGCCTACGCAGTATCTCTCCCCGGGGAGGACACGAGGCGAGCACCCTCCTTCCAAGCCTTGCCGGTGTTCGAGCCCGCCTCTTGCCGGGCCTGGATTCCGAATCGGTCGGTGTGTCCGTCCGGGCGATGTGGACCGGGGACCGAGGTCTGGATCCTACGGCACGGAGATTGTGTGTGTGTGCGTGTGTACATCATATGTGTTTGTGTTTGTGTTTGTGTTTGCGAGCACGAAACAAATCCGGGTATATTGGACAAGGCTAGTGTATATGACCCAGCCGTATCAGCATCTCCACTAGCGTAAGCTGACCAGAATAAGGCCTGACGTGCCGCGTGACTGTTACGGAGCACCTACTCTCTGACTAGCCTAGGTAGCATGCACGGAAGACAGAGCGTCTGGGATTAGGTATTGATGCAATGTGCTCAATGGCTGGCTGGCCACCTTGGGCGGATACAAGCACCGACGATGGCAACATGGTCGGGAACCTTGTGGGCCGGGGATTCTCTGTGTGAGTCTCCCCGGGCTCGATATCTCCCGCCTGCATGCGTGTGAGCGAGCAAAGGCTGCTTATGGTCTTGGTCCCTGACGCTTCGTCGTTCAAGGCCTCGCGAGCCACCGAAGCGCGCCAACTAGGACCGAAATGCTAGTTCAGGACGCTGGGCGTACACCCCCTCCCCCGACGTATCCAATCGAGCCCGGTGCTCGACTCCAATCGCCAGTATATCAGGTCATTCACATCCACGACTTGTCGTTAAGAACAAAAAAAAAAAAGGGAAGGGAAAAGGCCCGTTTACGGGGTCTGGAAGCTGGGAGAGAGACCAAGACGGAGGAACTACCCCATTCGGCAAGTTTGTAGAAGCAGCCTAGAAGGCTTCTGGAAAGTCTCGAGCGTCCGTAAGCCTTTTCTTGCAGCCCTGTCGATATCAGCTCATGCCGGTGTTTCCTTTGCGCCGGATGTACGAATACAGGTATGTATGTTCGTCAGTGTTTGCAGCCCTTTTTTTTCTTTCAATATCCCAAAAATACCTGCCTGCGTGTCCAGACACGCACACACACACACACACACACCATGGTTGCGCCGACGGAAAGCCAGACCACACGCCAACGGAACTCGCTGACTAGCGACAGACGGTGCCTGCGACGTTGCATGACACGGGTTTTTCGAGTGGTTAGGCCGGTAAGATCGACAGCGGCTGTGATCTGCCACCCACCCACCCACCCCCTCTCTCTCAGAAGAAAAAGTGACCTTTGCGGTGGCACTGGAAGAGGAGCGTATTCGTAGAGCATTGGTCTCGCTTCGCAAGGCATGCAAGGATCACCATGGGAACTGCTATTCGCCGCTCAAGTGTGTAGGTACTGTAATTGCGCCGAAGACGACGTGGGTGGAGGGAAGGAAGGAGAGCTGAGGGTTAGAAAGCACATCCAAGCCAGCCTGGGGTTCAGTCGCACACAGAATAGATGGGGGGGGGGGCCGGTGCAACGTTCGCGAGCCTTTGCTTTGGGGGGGGTGTATCCTGCCAACCGAGGGTCACCAAAAAGCCTGCTGTCTTGTTTTTGCACCCTGCACTAGTTCAAGTGATTGTCGGTCGACGGAGCCTGTGAGAAAACGGCCACGAACAAACGGCCATCACTCCGTGGCCGTACCCCGGGAGATCTGCTTTCCTGGACGAGCTGCGCCCAGCGATCAGCCATGGCGAAGCCGTGACACCCGGGGGGGCATGGAAACCATCTCTCACCGGCGCGGGTGCTATCACGCCACGCAGGGCAACGAAGGGGGAGGAGGGGGGGATCAACGTGCGGAAAGCGTGGTTTCCTTAGTTCGACTGGCACCAATCCCCAACCATTCGATCCCTGTTCCATTCAAGGAAATTCTATATAAGCCAGTCAGACGAGGCTTGACGGCTCGGTGCTTACGCGGTCTCTCGAAAGGCGACGGTGGAGTGGCGGCGGCGGGGGGATGGCGCCCTTGAGGTCCGAGTCCAAAAGGCCGCGATCAAGCGACCTCATCTTCTGTCCAGTGGGCAGCGGGATTCTGGAGTCTCGAGAAACAAGGACAGGTCCCTTAGGAGAGTTCGGCCTTTACTTGTACTGGTAAAAGCGGTCCCCATTCCCCTCTTCTCACGACATCAGATGCGGCATGGCCCTGCACTAACCTAACCACACGTAGGGCGGCTCGCAGCAGTCCATCATCCCCCCTCCCCTCCCTGGCTCCGTGTGTGACAGGCCAATACCTAGCCGGTAGTGCCCCGGCCGGAGCAATTGCTCTCTTGGAGTTCCGTCCCCGGGCGCTTCTCGACTGCCGGGAGCCCTAATTATGTACTGACCGCCCCCCCCCCCCTTTTATCCATTCATCCCATTCATCCCCTCTCATCCCTAGCATCTCTTCCCGGCCGGCCTGGTGCCGGCCTGGGTTGAGTTGTCCGAGTTATGCGACGCCCACATTCCGCGCCAAGGGAGATTTAGTATGGAGGGCCGTCGGCGCGCTGACACCCCTTCCCTTCCTCCTTACTTCGCGTTTGATGTTTTCCCCCTACCGAAAGGCACCGTCAGTGGGTATTTCCTCTCGCTCTGACTTTGATATCGAATCGCTGGCTACGAATGCGGCAGCGGAAATGAAAGCCAATGTCCCAGACGGTCACGAAGGAGAAGTTCATCGACGAGTCGTCTTCGGTATTTGCGGAGTGTTGTCTCTTTAGAATAAAAATTGAAGAAGAAAAACCCCCCATAAGAATAGAATTAGAAAAACAACAGCCATATACTGGCAGCTAACCCAGCCATGTCAATATCCTGCTCTCTATTGTCTCCCACTCTATAAGGCGGATGGTTGGCGGATTCCGATGCTTGCTGGGCTCAATTTCGGCCGGTTCCCCCATCTGGGACCGCAGACGGGACGGTCCCGAAAGGGAAAAGAGATTGACGCCCACGATAACAACTCATTTCCCCCTTCCCCCGACTCTGTCCCCCAACACCCCATTTTGCCTGCGACGATATTGACGACCCCAAAGGTGACTGGCTGGTTGCTCAAGAGCACTTGGTTTTTTTTTGTTTTGTTTTTTTTTGTTGTTGCACGCCCTCACTCTTCTCACGCCCTGCTATGCTAGTTGGCATTGTAGGGTTCTTTTGAAGTCTTGTTCCCCTCGGCGCTTGCTACCGAACACCTCTTGGCCAATCCCCCCGACGCGCCGAGGTCAGGTCGAGGGCTCTCTTTCGGGAATGGGGATGGCCAATGGACGAAGAAGTCCGTCAACTTGGTCATGATTCCGCACTTTCCGCCCTACCGACCACTGGACATTCGTGAATGCGCCTCCAAGGATCGGGCTGCCGCTAAACAAGCGCACGAAACCCTCCATTTGGTAACTTTGGCACGCGTTGTATCGTAGGGCGGCGTGGTGGGCGGACTACCTAGCTGGGCACGCAAAACCCAAAACCTTTGCCGTTTGCATGGCACGGTTGAAGGACACAGATTGGGTCAGACCGGCGTTCGGTCTGCTTGGGTGGGCCGACTTACGTCCGAATCCCTTCCCCGGTCCCCCGCCCCACCCCATCCGTCTTCTGCTGACCACGCTACACTAAGCAGAAACCAGATATGTTCTGGAACGACATGAGAACTCGTATCACGGCGAATCTAAATCCGTTCTCGGGGGGCCATGTTTGAGACTGGTAAGGGCAATGGAATGGTCTGCCAACCACTAGCCCAGTTAGCCTCGGAGGGCTAATCGCAACCGAGAAGTCGACTCCGGCAGACTAGTTATGGCCATTGGTTTCATTGCCTGGCAGTGCCGTCCTCTCGGTCAGCGCATTACGTAGGCGAAATCGAGTTGCCAGCAAATGCAGGCTCGAAGCTTCGTAAGACAAACTCCGTCGCAGGAGTATGCTTCAAATGTACTCTCCCTCTCACGCGCTTTCAAATCTGCTTACTCCCGGAACGTCACGTCGATGTCAGGCCGTCAGCTAGCAAGTCGAGCCAGGGAGGTCAACCCAGCAATATGTCACGCCTACTGGGAGTTTGCCGGAACTAGGGGGGGGGGGTTAATACGACAGAGTTGCATGGGAATGCCTGCCACGGGAAAGGGATGGTCAAGACTCAAGAGGCAGCCAGCCGGCAGAATCTCAAATGGTTTGCAAAGGGGCAGTTATGGTTCTTTTGGCTGGCCACCCTGTTCTGTTTTGGCTTCTTTCTCCAAACCACTCCAGTAAGTACCGTTGGTAGTGTATTGAAAGCTGTTCTCTTTCTGTCAGGGATAAGGAACGGATCAGCAAGGGTTCTTGCTCGCTCTTTTCCTTTTTTTTTCTTTTATAGTTTGCGGCCTGTGGATATTGATTGCACTTGGCCCCCAACGGGACGTTGACCGAGCAGATGGTTGTACGGGGGTGTAAGACCCGGACAGACAGACCGCACGAGCACGATACGTACGATGTAGTAGCACACCACAAATCGCCCTACCACGCGGGTTCTCGGGTTCTCTTCACTGTATCCGTAGGGCGAAAACAATGGAGGAAGCCTGTCCGTAAACGGGGTTTCATCACCGTCCAGCGTGGTTTTATCTCACACACGATCAGCGGCCAGCCCCAGCCAGGCCTACTACACCGTGGCTCGCCCTCGGTCGAGGTCCAGCTTCGAGATGGAGGCGAAGCTCGGCCCGTTTACAGAAGTCGACTGTGGATGATGTCGGACAGTCTCCACATTCTTCAGTACGAAGTAAACCACACCAGACCCGTCTTTTCTTCTCCACGAACTTGCAGCGCAGAGGGGGACAGGGGGGTTATCAGCCAAACCCATAACGTGCCATCAAGTGAGCTGAGCCTCGGTGTGCGGCGGCGTGTTGATATCACCTGATCCGGGTGCCCTACGGTGTGGCTTTCAGCCCCGTCGTCATGGGTTATCCTTTCCCTGCTTCGTTGCAGAGGAGGGTTTCCTTGGTTGGGCTGCCGTCCGAAGGGTTCTGCTAGATTTCTAGAGTCAGCAAAGTGCGGTGAGGTGAGTTGTTGACTAAGGCATAGGCGCTAACCAGCCCTGCGTGGCCCTCGCGATCGCATATCGCGTGTTCCAACGGCAGATGAGGGGGACGTGGTGGCAGCCGGCGGCGCTTTGCAAGGGAGTGGCCGGCGGCCTGCTTAGCTTTGGGACAGGGTTACCGACAGCACACAGCATGGGGCAGGTTAGGTTATGAGACGAATGGAACTCTCACAACACGGACGCTCTAGGTATTTTTCTCGATGGCCCCCACGGCTACTAGGTAGTTCACTATGTGGCTCGAACCTGGCCAGCGAATCATGGTTGTGGTACAAAATATCGCTCTTGCTGGTGGTTGATACTGTACTAGGATTGACGCTCTCCGCGCGCAGCTCGTAACCAGTTCACTATCCTATAAGACAACCAAGATTTTTTATCGTGGGTGCCGCGGTAGCCGACAGGAATCAAAAGTACACAGCCTCGGCATTTGTATGACTATCCCCGCCCCCCTTGTTGTCTCTTTTCTGGATAAGGGAGTTGCACTCAGGTCCTGGTCCATCACCACTCGACCGACGGGTTCAACGGCCGTGTGCTCAGGGCTTGGGTTTCCGGGGGTGCATTTAACGGCCTCGTCCGCCGCTTAGACAGGATATCAAGCAACGTTGATCCCTTCACATTTATGTCCGACATGGCGAGCCGCCCCCCCCCCCGGTCAGGTACCCGCTTCGCCCGTACGCCGGCGCTCGCCGTCCATTTGTATGAGCTTACGCCCCCCCGGGCAAATGAAGCTATCCCCAGACCCTCTCGTCGCCTGCTTTCCTGGTTAGTAAGGCTGGAGGACTCTGTTTGGTACCCCCGAGCGACGCCTGCCGGGGCTGGATGCTTCATCGGGCAATTCGGTCTCATCCAGCTGCCAAGGACCCGTATCGGACTGGATTCCGCCAAAAGGAGAGAATCTCATTTGTTATGAACGGGGACTAAACTGGAGCTTCTCACCCCCTTTTGCGTTTTCCCCCCCCTTCTTGCCTGGTGAAAGAAGTGTGGGTTCGCGCCGGAAAAACAGCAATCGTCATTGCGATCGGCTCGGGAAACCATGCGTGCCGCTCTTCAAAGGGGGGAAACGTCTCATCGACCGTCCCCTCTCCGGGGACGAAAGAGGGGGGAGGAGACCAGGCCGTTGGTTAATATTGAACTAGGTATTCGTTCGGCATTAGCCGAAGAAGATAGAGAGGAGTACATGTTAGGGTAAATGAGTAAGGTGAGTGCATTTTTACTGGGTCAGGTTACGAAAGAGAGTTGCAGCTGTGCTGGATACTCACAGCCCGGTTGGGTTTTGTTGCTGTTCAGGCATGGTTTTTTTCCTCTGCTATCAGTCAGTACTTATGACTTATCGTCAGTCCATGCCAATACAATTGCTTTGTCGAAAGTTCGTCACGAGGCAGGGATGGGGGGACGACTTAGTCATGTAAGCCCGCATCATTGCGTCGATAAACCCATTAGTTCCTTGAACCATCTCATCCTGCCACGAGGTCGTTCAGCCCGTCCGCGTTTCGTGAGGGTGTATCTCAGTGAATGATTAATTTGTAGGGTTTCCAATTCCTCGGAACTGAAACTATCTTGCGTGTATGAATGATGCATGCGGGCGTATGTCGAGCGCAAGTCTCCTTCAGCTGCCGCTGACAATTTTCCAGTCTGTTGGTTCGTGCGTTAATATGTGGTAAGGGGCAAATGGACAGTTTGCAAATGAGAAGAAACAGCGGTCTTGGCACGGAGCTTTCCGCGCGATATACTATGTCTCGAGATGAACGCTCAATCATACGCTTCAACGCAGCCAAAGGTACGATCCACGGACTATTGTTGCTATCTGATCCCGCGGGTTGATTGAGTGAACTGGGATGATCGTCAGACGGGGACCAGGACTCGAGTCTCGTCTCAGATGTGATTTGAAGCAGCGGTGCTTTCAATTGGGTCTGAATGGGGACGTCCAAGATCGAGCTGTCGTCCCTCTTCTGTTTGAGCTACCTGCAAGTTCCTTAGCGACTTGGTAGCATCTCTGACTGACATATTGACTCGGCTATCCAGTTCATCCCAATACAAAGTGTGAGAAAGGGCATGGCCCCCAGACCCCAGCAATAAAAGCGCTGCCTTAAGTTTCAACAGGTGGGTGAAGCGGTGATAAACTGCCTCAACCTTGCCCCAGTCCATAACTGGGGCGAGCCAGCGGCTCTCACTTCACCCTTAGCCCTATGGCGCGGTAAGGTCGAGTCTGTCACTCCCTACTTCGTAGTACTGCCCTGTCATCCCGTTTGCGGTACGAACAATTTCCGGTAGGGGCCTGCGCCTAGAGCTTCCCGACAGGGTTGTGAAGAGGGAGGCTGTGCGCCGTCAGTTGAATCGGCCTGGCGGTTGACAAATTCAGATGGCGGGGGCGTGTATGGAACTGACTTGGGTAGAGCCCGGTCCCATACTTTTTCCTTCCGTACTCCATCAGAGCCGGGCATCGATGTCTGGCAGTGGGTGTTTCCAATCGACCATGACGTGCATCGTCGTTACTCAGCTCCGTGTAACTACGGAAGACAGGCAGCACGGCATTGATGGCGGGGTAGTCTAGTGTAGGTTCTACGGCCGCTCTTGTGGGCAGAGGAGAGATGTTTCCGGCCGAGGGAGTGAAAAGCGGTGGAACTCCGACTTGCGCCGTTGTGTAGCCGAGCCTCACGGACGATGCGGTAGACAGAGACCGGAGCCTGATGCTGCCCCCACCGGCGTAGGTCGGTAGGGCACTTTGGGGTTTACGGCGGGCTAACATGCCAAAAGTAGTAAGAGCTCTTTCATCTCGTGGAGTTCCGAACTTGGAGCGTTGCTTATTCTGTCTCACGCGAACGGAGCGGGCTATCGGACGACGTTGAAAGCTTGGTTGGGGGCATGCATAGTATTATGGTGGCTTGTGAACACTCCAATCACAAGCTTACGCTGCCTGCTCCGAGCATCGTCGTCGCTTGGTTGACGGGACGTAAGCAGCGAGAAAGCTGACAATATCCAGCTTGTGTATTGGTCATGCATCTCGTAAGGCATAAAATCGGTCGACCTGGGACAGTTGCTCAGTCAGCCTTCCCGCTGTCTAGTGACGCCGTCGCGTGGGCTGTGCATCTCGTGGGATTCGTGTCGATCATGATTTCGCGGCGCAAATCGGGTTCGATGGATGTAATGAAAACAAAGCAGGACGCCAAGTTTGTTGGGATCCGGTGCTCAGGGAGGCCCCTTAAGCGGGCGGAGGGTTGGGTGAGTTGTGGTTGCAGGATGGGCGGTCTTGGGGCTTGCTGATACGACGATGGTGGTGTTCTCGGGACTGTCAGCCTAGCTTGATCAGGCGAGGTCGTATGACGTCCACACCAACATCGTGGTTCGTTTAGGACCATGTCAGATGAATGTCCAGAAACCAGAAGTTCTTCACCGGGTATGCCCCTGTCGCTCGGCTCTGTTCCCATCACACTATGCGCAGTCAGCTCATGTCATCAATGAGAATGTCGTGCTGAACGAAAGTCCCAACCATGGCTTGGGGCGTGCTGCAGGACCATGCGCGGGGCTTTCGGGCACGGCTCCGCAGGCATTTCGGGCACGCTGCAATTAAGTGGCGGTGATTTAGTCCATGGATGCTGCTTACTGGATCGCACTCGGAGTGTTGATATGGCGTGTTAAATGGATTTAAGAGGGGTCCGGCACTGGGAGAGGTCAATATGGTTTACTTGAGGCAATATTCAACTACTGATCTGCCTCGGCACTAATTGGCTCTGCTTAAGGTTCTGGTTGTTGACTATACATTGTCAAGTCGAAGACGAGATCTGTTAATAAGTCAAGAGAAGCGTAGCCTAGAGCAGTGGGGCGGAGTAGTAGTCATGTCGTTGCCATCGAGATGCGAAGCCCCTGTGTTGTATTCAGCCTTCTCTTGTGCGTTTTGGTGACTGGTCTCAGGCGGTCAGATCCGAGGTCGATACCGAAACCGCGCCCGAGTAAACGCAGACGAATCCAAAGAGGCCATTATTATTATACGAAGTTGGCAAATTTCCGACACATCCTCAATATTGTAATGCGGGGAAAACAGTATCGTTGTGCAGTCAGTTGTGTTACTTTGATAGAGTTTTGAAGTGCAACAGCCAATGGCTTCATGGACCAGACGGAGGAGGACGACGACTTTACTTCAAGTAGGCCTGTCTCTGTTACTCCTAGTTCCTAAGATTGAAACGTCCAAAGAAAATGCTATTGTATTCTTAGTCTACTAATTCAACCGCTATTTATATATCCCTTTAGTGTTATCATTGTAAGCTGTTCATTCATCTTGCCAGAGTTTTGAGGCAAACAGATAGCTAGTCGAAAGGAAGCAACTAGCCTGCTGACTATTCAATACGCCCAAATATGTTTGAGACATGGCAACGGTAGTCGATTTGAATGCCGTGGATAAGTTGGCGAGCCTTGCATCTAGGACCTCAAAGGTATTGTGTTCAAGACCGGAATGGCTTGGTAAACAGTAGCTGCACTTAGCCAAGACTGACTTCTAAACGACGGGTTGAACACAGTAGCCCTCCGTTAGAAGGCTGTAATAGTCCATATGGTTGCTCTCATGCATATCAACGGGAATTTGCAAAGTATCTGGGTCTTATGCTTTATGGTTTGTGATGATCACCAGCCGCGGTGACGTCGCACGAGTCGTTGCCGCATATGGGGAGATCGAGGTGAGCTAGGGACTGCTAAACGGCACGGGTTTGACTGAACACCTGGCTGTATGTCTGCGGCCGCTCAGCTTCTTCGAGACGACGACCGTACTGACTGGCAACGATGCGGTGTCTGGCTGATCCTCGTCGCCGACGTGGAGCGGTAAATAGGGACGTATAGCGAGACCGAGATGTTTAGACGGGACAATCGGTACAAAGCGACAGAATGACATTGTCTCCACCAACAGTACCACATGGACGGGATTAGAACTTATTAGTCGGTCCGGTGACCCCAAAACGATTCAGAGACGAGTCAAAGGAGTTGAGCACATGTCGAGTATCTCTTGGCCAAAGCCCCCATGTGACATGTCGAACCCTCATATCCGGAGCACCTCTTCCTCACGAATGAGGCCAGGAAGGACCGACTTATTGTACGTAGAGACAATACCCCTCTCCTAATCCGGCACGAAGGGCTGACCTTTAAAGTTCGAGGCCCTTGCACCACGAAGAACAAATTGGCAGACCATTGATGGCTTCCTCCCTCATGATGAATGGAAACTCACTCAAGAAAACGTTGCGAAAGGGTTGCAAGAAAGCCTCAGCTTAAACACGGCTCTCGGAGAGCTTATGATAAAAGCAGAATGCTAAACTTTTCATTTTGCAAAAACATTTCCATCATCGTTGGGCAAGGATTGCTTAACTTTTCTTACTAGGGACATTCTTAACGTTCGCAATGTTCTGGAGCATGCACGCAAGCTTGAGGCTAATTAATGTATCTGTTACGTTGTTGAAACCTTGATACGTTCTAAGGTTGAACAGTCGCACATATAAATTCGTTGGAAGCAATCCCATATTTAACCAAACTACCCTAGTCCCTAGTAAATACATCTTCACCGCGTCTGTGGTAAGCTTCTGTCTAGGTAAGGTTGCTGCGCCTTTCATTGCTTTTGGCGACATGACGGCACCTTAACAAAACACTAGTTGCTTTTTTATTTCGATAGTCTGTAAACCTGAAGCCATTCTGTTGGTTTGTTTCAAATGGCATATCGCAGTGAAGGTCTTCCTGCTGAGTTAGCGTGGGTAAAGAAGGAAACCGCCATCACCCAATGATATTCTTAGCGTGGTTCAAATGATGAGCGAGGTAACTAGACTTCAATGTCGCCGACGGCGAGAATGAGGTACCGCATGCTCGAATGGTTAGAGACTTACATACTCCTTCAAGCCTATTGGATCAGAAGAAGACCCAAAGGAGGAACAACTGGCACTATGGTCGAGTATCACAACTCAAGCAACTACCCACTTGGTCTTCTAGCTACAACATTACTTTGCAAGTACCGCACGAGTAATCCAGCTTTTGGTTGTAGTGAGAGTGGATATGCACTGGCAATGAGACACGGATCGAAGGCGGTCCCTCGCAGGGTTGCACAAGGGCAAGATAGTTAAATACATTATTACTATAGTAGAGGAGTTGGTTTCCTCTTGTGAGACTAATCTACTTCTGACCGACGTCGTGTGACACCCCGACTCAGGGTAATCAATAACTTTCGAATCTAACGTAGGATTGGCCCCACCTCCAGGTGAACTCTCTGACTTGTCCAATCGCAACGACACATTGCACGATACTTGCTTGTTTCTCCAACATGTCTTGAGACAACGATGAGTACGCTGTTTAATATTGACGCGGTATTGCCTAGGACGAGGGTTTATGTGAACGACCAGCTTTCTGATAAGCTCGAGACAAGGATTAGAGATGGTTACTTCTCTAATCGAGATGGGGCTTGCCTGTAGTCTATATTGATATGCCAGCCTTGGAAAGCCTGTTTGAAAGGTCTATAACTGATAGAGAGAAAAGATAGGCTTCTCAACAAAGGTACATGTTATGGACCACTCCCCACGTGCATACATACAGGGTGGCAGGGGTAAATAAATTCTCCCTGACAGATTGCACACATAGCTGGCATAGTGAGGATGCAGCTCGATAGTGATGGCAGTAGTGATAGAGGGCTGGATCTAACAGCTAGCAGGCAACTAGAAGTCGTAGATAGGTAATTATGAGTTACCTAACAGGGATAGATTATTTCGGCCTGTAACTAGGTTACAAATTTGGCCACGGTGATATGTGATTGAGATGACCTGTAGATAGCCATTTTACCAAAATCGCGCCCAAAGCCCAAAATGCCAAGCTCATCCTCGCCCGAAAGCGTATTACAGGCCGGGCTGTCGAGTTCAAACTGGCATAGACCAGCTCGGTCGAATAGGACAAATCCGCTCACTTTTTTTTTGGATTTAAGCAGGCCTTGTGTTACATCTTTCGACCGGCCCTCATATCTAGGACATGACGATCGGGTTCAGGCGGATGATGCTGCTCATTGCGTGGAGCAGCAACCCGCAGGCGTGGAAGCTCAGAGTGGTGTGGTGTGGTTGAGATACGATTTGAAAAGGAGTCTTGATTTTGCAGATACTATAATCTATTGGAAATTCCTCCCTCCTACGCGCCTTGGCCTTCGTGCCCCCAGAACTCCCAAACACTTCAATCGTCATGATCCGGTACCCCATTCCGTATGTCTGGCCTCCAAAGCGTAGGTCGACCGAGGTCCAAAGACAGCCTGGGCACGGCATGCTCCGCGACGGACTCCCCCTCGTCCCCGAGCTTGTCCAGCTGCTCAATCAGGTCCGCCACGTGCGGCGGGGGCGGCGTCTCGAACACGGCCCGGACGTCGCCGTGGGGCGAGAAGCCCGCGAACGCCCAGCTCAGCAGGGACGAGCCCGCCGCCCCGGCCCTCGACCGCCGCGAGAACCGGCGCCGCTCGTAGAGGCCGATGAGCAGCAGCGTCGGCAGGTTCAGCGCGCGGACGAGGGCGACGTTGACCCTGTGGAAGGCGGCGGGCGACACGAGGAGGCGCAGCGGCAGCAGCGTCGCCAGGGCGAAGATGTTGAAGGGCGGCGGGTAGGCGAAGATGGCGTCGCTCTTGACGCCCTCGAAGGCCAGGACGGCGCGGCGGAACTGCACCTCGGCGGTCTCGTCGGCGATGATCTTGGAGAAGGTGTTTGTGAGCATGGCGACGAGGATGGTCAGGAACAGCGTGTTGCCGAGGAAGGCGAAGCCGATCATCAGGGCGGGGCCGAGGACGATGTGGAACTGCACCGACTCCTCGATGCCGGTGCCGTCGAGGCCGAACCAGATCCAGAGCATCCACTTGCCGATGGTGAACCACGAGGGCGTCTCGTTGAAGTTGTCGTTGGAGTCGATGAGCCACTGCAGGGCGAGCAGGAAGCCCATGAAGCACCAGCAGGCGAGGAAGGACAGCAGCAGGAAGTCCTTCATCATGGCGTGCAGCGAGATGAGCACGACGTTGTCCGGGGCGATGTTGAAGGCGACGCGGGTCAGCAGGATGGGCGCGGCGAGCGGGAGGATGTGCAGGCCGTGGCCGTCCGGGAAGCGGCCGGCGGCGACGTCGTAGATGCGGGCGACGACGTAGGCGCCGTAGATGGCGGAGAAGGTGACGTCGAGCCAGGACCACAGGTTCTGGGCGTGCACCTCCCAGCCGTGCTCGGCGACGGCGGCGAACTCGTCGAGCACCCAGCCGGCGGCGTAGATGCAGAAGAGGAACTCGAAGACCTCGTTGCTGCTGCGGCGGTAGAGCATGGCGAGGAAGTAGAGGGCCATGAGCACGAGGAACTGGACGAGCTCGATGAAGTTGCGGGAGCGAGGGACGACGAGGCGGTGGTGGTTGAGGACGGGGGCCTCGCGCGGGTCGTAGAGGGAGATGGGGTGGTATTCGTAGTGGTCCGGGAGGATGTCGACGAAGGACAGCGGCGTGTAGACGACGCGGCCGTCGTAGACGGCGTTGACGACGCGCTGGCAGCCGGGGGAGCCGATGAAGGCCTTGCTCTCGGAGAGGATGGCGAGCTCGAGGGCGGTAAGCTTGCGCTCGAGGCCGCCCCGCGCCTGGGGGGCCCACTGGCGGCGGCCCTCGGACTCGACGGCCTCCGGGGCGCCGTCGAAGGGGTCGAAGGCGCCGACGAGGATGTGGGAGAGAAAGAGCAGGCCCTGGGAGCCCGGGTTGGCCTCGTGGAAGCGGCGGAGGACGCGGGCGGCGACAAGCTCGCAGAGCGCTGCGCGAGCCATGTTGACGGGCCGGTGGACCGAGGTGGCTGGCTGGCGGAGGAAGTAGAGGCGGTTGGCCAGCAGGCAGTAGACTAGAGGAGAGGGAATGTGAGTGGTGGTGTTGGCGATGAACCCAAAATCGGGGCCCCGGCCGTGACATACCGATGGTGATGTCCTTTGGGTGGAACAGGCGCTCGACAAGAGGCCTCACTATGAGCAGGTTCATCCTGGGGTCGCTCAACTGATCAAGCGTGTAGGGGTCCTCTGAGCGGACAGTCAGTCGTCAACTCCAGGATGAGGCTTTTGGAGGCACGCCCACTCACCTATGCTTGCAATGATGAGCCGACGCACGCTACCTTCACAGTCAGCTCAAGGCTCCGTCGGTCGAGGGCATCACAGGGGCAAAGTACCGATGCATCGACACGTAGATGGGCAATGACGCTGCAGAGCCGGACGAGAAGGCTCCGAGTGTCTCGTCGTCGCCGTCTCCGAGACACGCCTCCGTCTCGGAGCCGCCAGCAGCCCTGACGTGGCCCTCGTCATCGTCCTCCCCCGGGCCGCCGCGGCGCGGCTCCCGCCCCGTCCACGGCTTCGCCTCCTCCATCACGTCCTCGGTCGACGACCGTCGCATATCGGGCATCTCCTTGCAGATGGGCCTTTTTTTCTTTTTCTTTTCCTTTTCCGTCCGCGTCACAAATACATTCACGTGCTACATCAAGATCTAGGTCTTCAGGCTCGTGGAGGGAAAGGGGAAGTGGTCAACGGAGAAGGATGGTGAAGAATGTCAACCGTTACCTAAAAAAAAACAAATAAAAAGACCCGTTGCCGAAAGCCGGCGGTCCCCCTGACGTGCACATTTTAAACGTGCCACGCATGACGGACGGGCTGGGGAAACCCCTTTGTTAGTCATGGAATCTTGGCGGCTCATCACACGATACTGCCACGATGCCCAGGAAAGGGGTTGAGAAGATCATTATGTAACTGCGGCTCGCCGTGCACGCGCACAACTACCCCTGAGAATATGTGCATCCATCGGACTAGAGAGCCCCCAGTTCCCGGTGTCTCGGAAGCGGCCAGAGAGAGAGAGAGAAACGATGCTTGATATGACGTTCGTTCTTGAAGCCGTCGTCGAGCGAGGCCAACGTGTAAATGGCCGTGCCTTGTTGGTCCTTTTCCTAGACCGAGAAGCAGTTGTAAGTAGTGATATGGTGGAGCATAGGGACAGAAAGCCCAGGGCAAAGTCGGAGGAAGCTCTACGAGCAAACACAGAAACATACAGACATCCAGTGCACTGGGGTCCCTCAATTGCCATTTGCAACCCGTAAGCTCCGAGTTATATAGGTCGTCCTCAGGTGAACGAAGGATAATAACAATGCACACGGCGACATTGGTGACATGCTCAACTTGGACATTTTCATCCGCCAAGCCAGCCGGTCCCCCCTTAGTGCCCCGAACCCGGAGTACCTAAGTACCCTGATACCTAGGTACTTGAGGTGCCTCGGCATCTTACCAAGTCCCGGGATCTCGGCTTTTCATAAATCCGACCCCCAGCACCATCCATCCCATCCCCGCCGACCTCCCGACCGCGGGGCGGTGGGCTCCTATCGATAGGTAAACCCGCTTCGCGCAGGTCCATCACCAGAACCGACGCAACGTCACCCAGGCGCCCAACGTCACAGTCACAGCCCCTGCTTCTTGCGACTCCGCGGTGCGAACCCCTCGACGACGACGACGACGATATACTTCCCTCACCATCTCCAATACCACCACCACCACCACCACCGGTCGACCCCCTTCCCCGCCTGCTCGCGTACCTACCTACCTACCTACCTACCTACCTATCTACACAACCACGCACCGCGCCGCGCGTGCGCACAAAAGAGCCTAGCCACCCGCCCACCATGAACCGCCTCTTCGGCGCCGCCCCCAAGGGCCCGAAGCCGACGCTCAACTCGGCCATCTCCAACATCGACGACCGCATCTCCTCCATCGACGTCAAGCTCTCGGCCCTCACCGCCGAGCTCAACACCTACCAGCAGAAGCTCTCCAAGATGCGCGACGGGCCGGGCAAGTCCGCCATCAAGCAAAAGGCCCTCAAGGTCCTCCAGCGCCGCAAGATGTACGAGGCCCAGCGCGACCAGCTCCAGTCCCAGGTCTGGAACATGGAGCAGGCCCAGACCATGCAGGACAACCTCAAGAACACCATGGCCACCGTCGACGCCCTGCAGACCACCAACAAGGAGCTCCGCCGCCAGTACGGCAAGGTCGACATCGACAAGATCGAGCGCCTCCAGGACGAGATGGCCGACCTCATGGACGTCGGCAACGACATCCAGGAGAGCCTCGCCCGCTCCTACGACGTCCCCGACGACGTCGACGAGGCCGAGCTCGACGCCGAGCTCGAGGCCCTCGGCATGGAGGCCGAGCTCGAGCCCGACATGGGCGCCGGCCTGCCCAGCTTCATGCAGGAGGAGCTGCCCGAGTTCGTCGACGAGGCCCCCAACGAGGGAACCAAGGTCAAGGAGGTGGCTGGTTGATGTGTACGGGTGAGGTTGGGAGGATGCGGAACATTTAGTGGGGGGGGGGGGGGACGAAGGACGCTATGTTATAGCAGGAGTTTGAACGGCGTTTTGGTACACTTTTGCCCCCATTTCCACTTCCGTTAGAGCAGATGGGGGGGCGGCCGCACTCGAGACAGCTGGTTTATCATCATGATGCATGAAAAAAAAATCTCCAATTTCACTCTTTCCTATCCCGCAAACTCCTGATGCACCTCTACCACCCCTTCTCTCCCGTGTGAACACATCCCGGGAAGCCCCGGTGCCCTGATACAATTACGCTATGCCGGTGATGCTACTAAGTACCCACTCCTCCTCCTCCCTCTTTCTGTGCCAAACCGAACGCCTAATCCACCGTTCCGAAGAATCTGGCGACCTCCTCCAGCTCCGGGTCGTTGTTGCAAAAGTCCCAGCCCACAATGACAGTTGTTTGACTACAACAAATGATCCTGCGGGCGTCGTACTGCAGCTTAAAGACCCTCGCCGGGCCGTTGTCGCCGTTGGCGATGTGCGGGTGGTGCACAGCGTCCGGCACAATGGCGTTCTGCGCTCCTTGGACCGGTACCGGCGTCGCCTGCGCCTGTATGGGCGCGCCCGGCTGCGTCGGCTGTGCCGGCTGACCCTGGCCTTGGATATGCAAATGTCCCTGCACCTGGGGCGCAGTTGCTGCCGAGGAACTGCCTGTGGCGGCCGCCGCGTTCTGGCGTCGGCTGAGTCTTCCTTCTGGCTGGGCATTGGACGGACCAGCGGTTGTACCAGTTGCCGCGGGAGCAAGCGACGGCAGCGCCGGCGGGACGATGGTCGGCCCTTCGCGGTTGCCTCCGAGGCCGCGGGACTGGTGGATATGCGCTTCCAACAGCGCTGCGTTTAGCACGCCACGGAGATCGTCCCTGATCCGAGAGTTCGGTTCTCGGCCGATAGCGGCCTGGATGTGAGCACTGTATGCAGTCACCATGGTCGGGTAGTTGTGCAGGGCCTGTCGGAGCTGGGTTGGCCCTTGGGGCACGACCGTGTCAATCAGGTGCATGAAGGCCGGGGCAGCGTCGGCCAAGGCGGCGGCGGTAGCAGCAGCGCCGGCCGCCGTTCTGGAAGATGCGGCGGGCATTCCTTGAGCGGCACACGAGGCCATCAGGTGCCCCAACGCACCTTGGGTTGTCGCCGCCAACAAGGCCTCCGCAGCAGCCTGCGAGGCCGCGCGGGCCTGAGCCTGGGCTGCGGCAGCTGCGTCCTCCTGACGCAGGTGTTGCGTGTCCTTCCAGACGCCCTCCTTGTCGCGGCGCCAGATGATGATGCTCTGGTCGTACGAGCCGGACACGATACGAGCGTACTTGCCGCCGCCGCCACCCGGGGGTAGAGCGGCGCCGTACGCAGTAATGTCTTCCGGTCTGCGACTGCCCGCGTTGCGGGGCTGGCCGCCCCGGCGGCTACGGTTGTGGTCGGAGAATGGGGTGATGGTGCCGTCCTCTATCGCCTTGAAGTACTGCTCATCGATGCGCTTCGCCTCGGCCCTGTCCTCGGCTGCGCTGTAAGGGAGGTCGCCGAAGCCTGCCTGCACGGTGCGTACGAGGTTGGTGTGTGCCCGCAAGCTGGCCACCTCGAGACCCGTCGCCCGGTCAAAGACCTTGACTTCGTTGTCGCTGCTGCCACTAACAATCCTCCGGCCATCGTACTGCACACAGGCGATGCCCTTGCTATGGCCAACAACTGTCCGGATACACACCTGCTTGGCCCAGTCCCAAACCTTGATGTTTCTGTCGCCGCTGGCCGAGACCACCTCGTTATCGCAGATCTGGACGGCGTTGACGGCGGCGCCGTGGCCGTCCAGGACACCAATCATGGTGTAAGGAGGCTTGACGGGTAACTCGTCCAAGGGGTTCGCGTAGCCGTAGTTGCGCAGGCGCGTCGGGGCGGAGAAGACGACGTCGACGTCGCCGTATCCGGGCTCCCCGTACTTCAACGGCCGGCGGTTGAAGATCTTGATGGACTTGTCCTTGGAGCAGGTGACGAGGATGCGCTTGTCGAACTTGACGTTGAGGACGGACTCGGTGTGGGCGTTCTTGAGCCGCTGGATGATCTTACCCGTCGAGAAGCGCCAGAGAATGACGTCCGAGTCGCTGCTGCCGGAGACGATGAGGTCCTCCTCGGGGTCGGAATCGAACTGCAGGCACAGGACGGATCCCGTGTGCCCCTCGAGCGGCTTCCTCAGCAAGCGGCGAGTATGCATGCTCCAGATGCGAATCGTCTTGTCTCGACTGCCGCTGACGAGGTAGTCGCTGTCGTACTGCAGGCTGTAGATGCACTCCTGGTGGCCCTCATCGAGGTGGTCCGGGTGCGGCAGCTGGAAGTTGGAGAACTTGCCAAGCTCCCAGTTCTGCTCTAGGCGGCGGCGCATCGTGTAGAGATACTTCCAGTTGAGCCTGTACCTCGCGCTCGGAGCATCCCAGGACCACAACGTCGAGCGCGCGACGCCGCCGGTGGCATCGGCGGGAACCATGGGGGGCAGCGATTCCTCCTTGACGAGGGCTGAGCGTAACATGGGCGAGGCGGTGCCCTTGCCCTTGGAATCGATGCCCAAGGTCCTCTCTCCGCTCCGGCTCTTTGACGCAGAGAAGGAGCGGTCGACGTCCATGTCCCCGGGTTGGGGGGTGGCCGAGTTCCGGGCGAAGCCGGTGAAGGACGAGGCGGGGCTGCCGAAAATACTGGTGCCAAGGACGGAGGTGGCAGAGCTGGCCGAGTCTTCCCTGAGGCCGGCGGAAGGGGCAGCGCCGGCGTCCGTCATCTCGAGGTCGTTGTCTTCGGATATGGCACGCTTCTTGTACGTGTGTCCATCTTCGGACGAGCGCACGCGGTGGAGGGAGCTGGCGGATTGGTTCAGGCCCTCGTTGACCTTTTGTTCCCAGAGGCGAATCTCGGGGTAGACGGCCTTCCAGCCCTCCAAGTGGTACAGCTTCTCCCACAGCTTGCGATCGAGGGCCAGTTCGTGCCATGCGCGGCAGGCCCTGGCGACGTTGACGAGGGAGATGGGATCGAGGTAGGCGAGGATCTTCAAACAGACCTCTGGAGGGAGGTAGTGGACGAAATCGATGTAGAGGCGAGGGTGGAGGCGCTGGACGATTTGCACGATGGCCGACGTAGGCAGGTTGTCGAGAAGGGCTATGGCGAGTTCTGGTTGTTGACGAAGGAGAGACAAGTCAGTTCAAGATGGGTTCGGTGGCGGGCTTTGTAAGGAAGGCAAGCAAGCAAGCAGCAAGCAGCAAGCAGTTGGACGTACCTGTTTTGGCGGCGACGGGAAGACCGGGGAGATGTCTCGCCAGCCAGGCAGGCAAGTCGGCGGGCGGGCGGGCGGCGGAGGAGGAGGAAGACGAGGACGAGATATGATGAGAGGGGCTGAAGGTGGGATTGAGGGGATCTTCGGAGTAGCCCTCATCGGGGTCTTGGGAGACGAAGGCAGCCATGTTGTGGTGTTTGGAGGTGGTTGTGGTGGTGGTGGTGGTGGCTACAGCTCTCTCTAGCGGGATGCGTCGTCGCGGGCCATGCGGGCGATGGAGGAAAGAGGCTCGTGCTTGTGACGTGCTTGCTTGCTTGCTTGCTCGGAGTTGGTCGAGCTAGTCAAGGCAGGCAGGCAGGCAGGCAGGCAGGCAGGTGAGGTGGTGGAATTGACTTTTTGGTCCAAATGACGGAACGGATATGGCGTGTGTGGAGGTGATGTGATCGGTCGCAGGTTGCTGGGAGGATGCGATGTATGGATGGATGGATGGATGCGCAGGGGTGGGTGGGTGAATTGACGTCGTAGTCAGAAAATGGCTGGGTGACCTGGAGATGATGGTTTTCTGCAACAGTGAATAGTGGCAGGTTGTCGTCGTTGTTGTCGTCACATCCAGAAAGCAAAGCCAAGGAAAAAACAAAAACAAAAACAGGAAGACGAAAAAGCGACGAAGGGATGTCGATGGAAGGATGTCTGTCTGGTTGGTTAACCGGTTGGAGAGATGGATTGATGGATGGATGGATGGATTGGTAAGGTAGGTAGGTAGGCAAGCAGGTAATTAGCAGGTAGGAAGGTAGTAGGACGGGGGTTGCCGGGGTAGGAATGATTGAGCGACTACGGATACATACGCAGGTAGTCAACCGCGATAAAGGAAACAAGAAGCGCCGCCGGGTGGGCTCCAGCTGTTGTTCAGTAAATCCCCGGCTGGATGCTTGCTTGCTTGCTTGGTTTTGATTTGTTTGCTTGCTTGGCTGTCTGTGTTGGTTGGAGGTCAAGTACACATATGCTTACTTATTGTACATATGTACATCGTACATGAATAAAATACGGCGTACCTGTATCCGTAGATGGAGATGAATGCAGAGAGAGACGGATGTAGTCTGGGCGGAGCTGGCAAAGCCTGTTTTGGGATTGGCGCTGGGGCTTGTGAATATGTGTCTTACGTACACGGTACGTACCTACATTGTCCACTTCCCATGGAAGCAGCAGTAGTAGTAGCACTAGGTACGCTAATAAGCGGGAACAGCGAAGACCCGGCAGGCAAGGCAAGGCAAGGCATGGCATGGCAAATGGCAAATATCCCCATGACTACTCCGTAGTTTACCTGATAAATACAGTATATACATGTGGGGGCCATACGTATGTAGTTCACGTGTGCGCGTAGTGTAAATGTACACAAGGTAGTGAGTACCTTACCTGCTTACTATATACAGTAGGCCGAGGCTGCCACCGTTGCAGGACTGATTGACTGACTGGCTGGCTGGCTGCAGAATGCATCGTATGTACGTACATAATGTATATGCCCTTCATTGCCTTGCTGCGGTTTGCCTCCTTTACCTACGTACGTACATACATATACATCGTACATACACTCCAGGGGACACGCCGGATGGTCTGGTACATACCTAGGTAGGTACTGCATGTGCCATGCGACCTGCAGACTGCCGTGCGTGCGCCGTGACGACTGTTGGGCGGGAGGACACACGAGACAAGGAAACGGCTTCCTTTCCCATTTTGCATTGATTGCATCGTACCAACATCCACTTACTGTGTATCTACATCGTATGAAATGACCATGTCATATGCCGTTCGATGCACTACCTAGTGTACCCTCCGTGCCTGCAGTGTACAGATATATACATATACATCTAACATACCTACCGTCAATCTCCAGATCCCAATCTCTCCCCTCTCTTCAGTCTTCACCCTCGCCACCCGAGGGGGGGAAGATAACTCGGGGGTGGGTACGGATACTGGGGCAAGAAGACGAGGGCGGGGGCCGGGCAAGGAAGGGACCGACCTGCAGCCCAAAGCAGGAGGGTTTCCTTGACGAGGTGGGAAGAAAAAGGAAACATGGCCCGTCTCGTCTCGTCTGGCCACCGCGCGAGTGACTTCTGCCGCCGTCGCCGCCGCCTGCGTGTGCTATGGATGGACGCGGCACCATAACAGCCAAGGTACGATTGATGCATGTACGAACTTTTTTACTGATGTATGCATGCCATGGTACCGTCCGTATACACATACTCCATGTAGGTACGTACGCTGCATAATCATGTGCATGCACGTGTATCCCTTTCCCTATGTATGTACTGACTGAATGACTGCCATACATACACCGTGGTTTTGAGCTGCAAAGATACGTATACGTTTCCGCCTCCAAACGCACAACATGCCATGGCGGTCAATGTGGACTGCGCAGAAAAGGAAAAGAAAAAAAGAGGAAGAAAAGAAAACAAGGGGGACCCCCCCCCCCCCCCCC
>MU843104.1:0-37570 GCA_030867305.1 Colletotrichum zoysiae | reverse complement strand
CTTCACAGCGCCAGCAGCAGACTGTGATGGCGTTAATTTCGGCGCCGGCACGGACGAGTATCTCGATCAGATGCGTGCGGCCTAGTGCGGCAGCAACCTGGAGCGCCGTGTAGCCCTTGACCTTCTCCGTGAACGTGAGCCACTTTGCCGGGCAGGTCTCCTTCCAGGGACTCCTCCACTTTCGTGGCCATTGTGCGTCTACATAAACGCCAAGACGGATGGCTTTGCGGAGAGAAGCGGCATCTCCTCGCGCCGTCGCCCAGAGCACGGATAGGCCGGCCGAGGCATCTTGTTCATAGAGGATGCTTTCCAGCTGGTGGTGAAACTTCCGGGAGCATCGGACGAGGTTATTGAGCACACCGGTCCGTAGGGATGGTTCGAGTTGCTCAAGAGTATTGTGCTACAATTCGAGGGGTAACTGTACCATGGCTGGACTGTCTGAGATGGGCGTGCCTTCCTAGGTTGAGAGGTCGTCAAACAAGCGGAAAGGGCGCCTTCGGGGCGGATAGTGTCTTCGAGGTTTCGCGTTGCTCTTCGAAGAGGGGTTGAGTTGGTCTTCGGCTCCAATGGATCTCGATAAGGATGGTCAGTCGCTGGGTCAATGAAGCAATTAGAAAATGAACCAAGTTGTTGGACGGACTAGCGGCAGAAAAGCCTCGTTGTGAGATGTGTAAGAGAACTTACTCGATAGTGGCCAGGTAAAGGTATTTTTCGAAGCAGCTGAGGGCTTGAGATTGAACCAGCCTGGGAGCTTCCCTCCTGCGTTGCATGCGAATCTACTTGGCAGGAAAGCTTTGCGAATAGCTTCACTTCAACCGACTGAATTAAGGTCGGGCTGCATCTTACTTTCGAGCAGCTTGTGCCACATAAGCTGTGGCGTTTCTGCCACTGTGACCGCTTTCCAAGGCCAACGAATAAAGTACGTGTACGGAGTACACGTGACGCTGCCAACATTTCGCCGGGCGGTTGGGTTGTCAAAAATAGGCCTGTGTAGAGTGGGGCATCCCGGTAAGTGTCGGCTTACCCCGCCATCCACGTCAAGCGTAATCAATCCGCATGTAAGCAGCAAAACGTAAGCAGCAGAAGCAGCAGAATAATCACTCCCAGGGATTTTAGTGATCAGTCTACTGCGCAATAGACCCCTCATCTATGTATAATCAGCGTAACCAATACGAGTGGTCTAGTATCTAAGCGTCAAATCGGGTGACAGATACCCCACAGCCACTTCTGCCGGTCCTGTTTCTAAAGAACAGCCCACGCCCAGCCGCGAGCTGCTTGCCATCGATATCCAGCGTTGGCGCGGCAGCGTGGAGGTTTGGGGCTTGCAAGCATTACTCAGCCTGCCGTCGGCTGCCATCGGCAGAGGAGCGTCAAGTCGCCTTCCTTTGTAATTCCAGTCCCAATGTATCACTGCAGATGATATAGGCTGAGTGAGAGGTTGGCCAGGATGTTTGAAGGTTAATAACTAGGTTCTAACAATTCTACCTCGCTTCACCGCATCGATGCGGCTCGATGGATGATAACTGGCGTGACGAGAAAGAATTTAGAATTCAACTTGATCTGAACAGAAAGCGTCACCGGTTTGTGAAAGGGGAATTGGAATTTTTGTTCGGCTTGCAGGGAGGTTCCCTGGAGGACTACCCGAAAGTGAGGATGGCACGAGTCACAAATAGCCTTCTTGTGTTAATCTTCGTGTATTATTAGTGGGGACAGTCGGCAACTTACACACTCGCAGTCTTTATACAAATATGTATGATTACGCGGGCGGAAGGTTCTCTGGCACAGACAGCAGAGTCTTGGACTTGGAACATGGCTAGCAATAGTGCTGTAAGCCGGATGCTCATGGGTATCATTGTCAGGCTCCTAAGTGAGATCAATGATAGCATTATCACCGGTGAGATCGATGACAGTAGCTTTTCGAGTCCGGGGCGGACGTGGGGCACCAGCTGTTGATGAAACCCGGCGCCGGGTTGCCAGGGTCAAAAGGTTTCTCGCATGCCGAGCTCGAAGGTATTTCGCCTTCTTTTTGCCCAACTTCTCCTCATAAGGGACGAAAGGAGCCATGAAGAACGTCCTTTTCGATTTGTCGATTCAGCTGACGTCTTGAGGTGACTCGCAGAGCTGATCGGGGAATAGGAGAAATCTAATACTGCAAGTTTTGCGCACGTGTTGGTGGTAGAATAGTATGATGAAAGGAAACTATTTGCAGTTAGGTTGTGGATTCTGCGGATGAGACCTCCGGTCTTATATAATTGTGCAATCGTGCCCTCTGTCGCTTACGACAACCGCACTTCACCATGGGCGTTCACCGGCTTGCCGTGAGACACAATCAACGGCTTCAATGGGCCTCCAGCTCGTTGAGATCCAAGCACGATCATTGACAGGTGCTGGGCGCCAATGTGTCTAGCGAGTAAGAAGTAGAAAGAACCAGCGATGACCACACTTCAGATACCTGCCTGATGCGGCAGCTGAGCCGGTTTCTGAATCACCTCATACAAGGTACGCTCGAGCAATGGCTGTCAAGCTCCCGGGGCCCCTTACTGAGTCTGACTTATCGATCATGCGGCAACCGGTGGTCAGGGGAGAACATTGGGTCTTGATTAGGCAGAGGCCTCCTGGAGGATGTGTGATACTGGATATTTTTAAGACATAATGAGTCGTCTCAGTGATCTAGCATACACGACACACGAACACAGGCTCTACTGCTAGTTGAGAAGAAACCTTGATTATTGTCCTCATCTGTCGCTCATCATACTCAAGGCATACAGTCGTCTACAGTATTTATGGATAACCCTCCGTGCTGGTTCACAGTTTCGGCTGGACTAAGTGCTCAGAGACACCTTCGCAAATCCTCTGCATGTACTCGCCCTTATCGAAATTCGCAGTGCTCCTTGTGGGCTTGAAGTCATACGTATGGTTCATGTAGGGCGAAAATACCGCATTCATCGACGTCGCTAGCCGGTAAGATTTCTCAATAGCCGCTGCTTGTTGTTTCTTGCCGATGATCTGGAAGATGGTTGCCATGGTTCGCGAAGGCAACCTATGATAGATCATCTCGTAAACATGGAACATGAAGTTCCGCGGGCCAACATATCGGAAGCTGGGGGGTCGCGAGCCTCTGTGGTGGCGCTTGAAGAATGAGGTAAGCAGCTGGCATGCCTCGTCGACCGTGAAAGAGTTGGATGTCGTAGCAACGCAGAATACGATTCTCGGTGGAAGTAGTTGGATAATGGGCCTTGCTTCCATTCGGAACGCTTCATCAATGAGACACGAGGCTACTTCGTCGACGGGTATGATGTCGAGCTTCGCATCGCGGCGGCCATCCACGACGGAGAGGAGTCCCGTGGCAAATCCTGTGGCAAAGCCCCCAAACGCTGCTTTACTATCAATCCAGCCTGGCGATGGATAATTGGACGACGCGCAGATGATACTTGGACGGACAATCGACATAGGCACGGATACATGCTGCTCAATGAGAAGGTGCTCCGCCAAGCATTTGGAAAGACTGTAGATGTTCGGGTAGCCCGTGAGCTTGATTGCATCGGTCTTCTGTAGTTCCCCCTTCTTCAAGCTCCGGAGAAGTTGGTCGGCAGGGATCAGCAAATTCGGTAGGCATTCGTGGATAGGGGCAGTGCTTGGGGGCACTGAGTATGCCGTGCTCGTAATCACTAGTCGTTGGAGCACCTTACAGGCCTTGGCCAAGTTGAGTATGTTGAGAGAACTCGTAACATTAGACTCCAGGGCCTCGGAGACTTCGGCATCGAATTTGATGTGGCCGGCCACATGGATGATATGCGTGACACTATCCTGTATCCCAATGCGATCATCTTCGCCGAGGCCGCATTCAGCAAGGCCGAGGTCGCCTTCGAACACTCTGACAAAGTTTTGCCAGTCGCTGGGCAGATTTTCAAAGCACTTGGATCTGGCGGTGTGCTTGAAAAAACGCTCGCGGCCGTTGAGATCATCCTTACCCCTAATTATGAGAATAACTTGAGCCAAGTTAGAGCGCTCATGCTGTCGCAGAAGCTCTTCGAGCACTACCTTTCCGAGAAAGCCAGTGGCTCCCGTAAGAAGGACTACATTAGAGGCTTGAGACATGGCAGGATGGGTTTCGGGTAATCGACCGGATAGATGGCAATATTTTCAGAAGCGCAAATGCTACTAGAGCGTGGGTTTCATACAGAAAGAACGAAGCAGTATAAGTCTTACGACCAGATAATATGAGAAGCTTCGAGAGCTCCGTGGCTTTGCGAAACGAGTCTGAACTAATACAAATATCAATTGCTAGCCATCGCTGCTGATATTATGTACACAATGCGAATCATTTAACCTAGAGAAGCGTCAGATCTTGGTAATGCTAACCAGATGGATTATGGACTTGAATAAGCCAAGGAGCAAAGATACAGGGCAAGAATGAGAAATATGGGGTTCCAGGTTCACGTTCTCCAGCCAATAACGGCCATTTTGGGTACGTAATCTCGCGGCACCACAATGTCTCCTCATGTGCCAGCGAGCATGCTTGTTCGAGACGATTCTGGCACAAGGAGATAACCTCTTGTTGGAGTCCCTCCTCGCGTATTATCGACACCAGGCTTGCTGAAGCCATTCCCTTACGATTGACACAATAGTATCAATGTGTCGGTTAGCAATGGTAATCCAAAGGCTTGACTGTTCTTTGAAAAGCTCGCTCAGGAGGATATGGTTGTAGTTCCTTGTCAATTCGAGACCCCGTGTCCTACACAGGCTTGAAAAATCGGTGTCCGTTTTTGTGCAGAAAGTAGGCCTGGGGACTGGAAAATTACATGGAGTTGCTTTGTTTCAACTCCCTTAGTCGACTGATCATAAGAATTCTCATTGGTACCTCTACATGATATCTTTCTCTTCGATCCTTCCACTCGCATGTGGTCTGAAAATCTTCCGTTTTCGCGGTGGACCAGCGCTCGTAGCCGCGTGTCGCTCTTGAAAACCTCAGCATCAGCACCTAAGTAGTTTCCGTTAAGAGAATCTTAGAACTATCTTGCGTTTCGGAGAACAGAACGATAGTGTTGGTATCAAGGGGGTTGACCTAGAACTGGGTTCTTAATGATGCGTAAGGAAGTGAAGCTGGGTTGCATATCTACCGACAAAGTGGATCACGTGGGTGGTGATGGGCCGTATCGGCAAGGCCCACTATCAGAGATAGCTGGGAACATGCGAATTGGAGACTGCAGATGCTGGAATGTGGCACAGAAGCTTACTTCATATGTCACTAGTGGATCCGTATTTACATTGTACACACCGCAGTAATTCAAGATCTAGGTAGTTAGGATAAGTGTAAGTTATTGTTAAGGTACAGTGGGTCCACCTCACCCTCTGATTGGCCAGCCACGGACCACTTCACCTTCTTCACCAGCACTGTTGCTAGCTGGGTTTTCTTCATTCTCGTCACCTTCGTTCGTATCGGTGCAATATACCACGTTATTGCCCTCACTTTGCGTTGCGTCGTCCCTCCACAATTACAGTATGGGGATGCACTCGCTTACCTCGCTGAAAGCTAAGACCTCGTCGGGGCAAGCCACATAGTAAGCCGTCAAGCCACATAATTAGGTCTAAGTAATCGGCCTGTCAGCTACTAACAAAACAAGCAATGGTGTTTGCCCATAGACAATGCTGTCCGGGACTCACAAGCTGACGTAAAACGAAACCTACATGATAGAACTGGAGCCCAGACAATGCTGGTTACGTAAGTTCTGCGTCGCCTCTAAATGCAGTTGCCTCGGCACTGTCGCGTTGAGTGCGGTGTTGAGTGGAAAGTGGAACCGTAGTTCACTCGGGCAGTAATTCACTCTCACGTACCAAGCCCTTTAGCCGTTGCTGCTGCTAGAAACTGTTCATGGATCGAGCCAGTTAAGGGCTGCACATTGAGCGTGTTTGGGGTGCGATACACATTGTATGTACTCACAACTTGACATTGTACATAGTTGAGCTATTAGACTTGTCAGAGCAATAGTTTAAGCCGAAAGTAATTTAGTTGTCCGAGTTGGGTAGCAAGGTCTGACCACTTACTATTATATACTCCTCAACTAGACGTCAACAGCTCTGGCGTGAGTGCTTGTTCCACAAGGAAAAGATGTTCAAATTTTGTAGAGACGTCTGTGAAGGCGATCCAGTTGAGCTGGTTGTCTACAGCGTCGTACACTATTCAAGAAGTAGACTCCAAGGAGTAAAGAATGGGTGAGGTGTGAACGCTCATTGATGTTTATCACAGCCTTTGTCAGAATGAAGCTCATTTATAGATATCAGTGCCTTCTCCTCCTGCTCCCATGAACATGTCTCGTGACAGCCCCTGAACACCGGTCATTCTATCATGAAGGGAGGCCACTTTCGTAACCCCCAGGCTCTGCGGCGCAACAACACTGATCGACAGAAATTTCGCAAGGCATATTCGGCAAAGGCCCAGCTAAACTTAAATCTGCCCGGTGATGGATTCACGGGCCGGTATAGCTGCCGTATGAGGCAGGTGTCTGAAATGAATAGCTCGGCGATGTTCGTTCTCATTGACCTCTGTCTCCATCTAAAGCTCTCATCGACCAATGATCGTTACTCAAGTCCGCTTCCTTTATGTCTATGACGATGCCAATGTCCTCAAGCCGAGGGTTTAGGCCTGATATGACACTTGAACGCTTTATAACTATGGCTGAGCCCCTGGAAAAGAGAGGCCCAGGCTGGCTTGATACCACCAGGCTTCCTGTGCGTCGTACGATGTATCAGCAGCTGTTCCTGGCCTTCAGGGGCTCTTCATCTCCGGCGGTTACAAAGTGTTCACTGATGTAGCTTCAAAAACTGCCGAGAGGATTCTCGTTCCATTGCGTTATTATCTTACACGGCCAAGTGACCCGAACTGGAAATTTGTGGACAGTAGGCGTTAGATTCAGTCGTATATTGCTCCTGAAAGTGCTAGCTGAATACTAGATCGTTTGAAGACCATGTAAGTATTTGTCAAAATACTGGCTTATGGCTAGTTGTCGTGCCTCTTCACGCAGATCTCGTAGATGCAACCCAGTGGAGGTACTGGCTAGGTGACTGCAAGGTCCCTTCCGCTTCTTCCTGCCCTTTCATCTGTGGACCCTTTCAACATTGTTTGCGCTGTATCCATGATTGTAGACCCTTGAGCTGACACGTCGAAGGTGGAGGAACAAGATTATGGTATTATGTCTATTCAACTCGTGGAAGGAAGTCCAACAAGGCCTTAATCTGCAAAAAGCACAAAGGCTAGATTCCTAAGGCCCGGGTGAAGCCTTGGGAAGTTTGTCCACTCGAACATACAGGGGCTTGCAAAACCGGTGTCCGTTTTCGCAAGTATAAACTTTCCGTTAAGCACAGACCATTTGATCCTGAAATCGCTTAAGGTACATGGTAAGGAGACTGGGGTGCCCTGACAGCGACCACGCTACATCTGTCTACGGGAGCCCGAAATGGCTTATTGAATTACATACGGAGTACTCACAGGGGCAAAAAGAATACCCCCAGTATGTAATATTGCCACACAGTGCAGCTTGCTAGGCTAGTAAGCACTACTGTAATACTGGCTACTGAAATAAGTAGCGGGGTGAGTGTCTACAAGTTGTGCTTGTGGATCTCTGTTTCGTGCCAAGCACGGACCAGCGACTTCATCAAACCTGTCATGGCCACGGTGTTGAGGTACATCGATAAGATAACTCGGCAAGTCGGAATAATCTATTTCCACAACACAGCCCAAACTGACGTTGGGCGTCACCACCCCCAAACCAGATCACTGTATCTCTCCCTTCCATCATCTCAGACGGCATGGCTTTGACCTGTAGCATGCAATTGATACCTACCCCACGGGGTTCTGTCATAGACCGAGGATACTTTGTATCTGAAGATTTGTCTCTAGGTGAACAGGTCAAGCAAATGGAGGATAATGCGACGCCATTCGCATCGGCCCCGGGCCTTCAGTTCGCTGAAACTAACGTCCTTCGTCACCCTGTAAGCTGTTACAGCCAAGTCGTGTCTTGTCAATGCTAAATCATCTAGATTATCCGACCTCTTCTCGAATCCCTCCTCGGAACATCAAGTCTAGGACTTTACAGGTCATTGGGGCCCTCTCCCTTCGAATACGTATTCAACAGCGACCCTGGACACGAGATAGAAATCATCATGGTCATGATATGGAGCCCAGGCTCAAAGTTTATATACTGGGACGGTTCGCATCATCACTGGCTTGATCCTGTTGAAGCAGCAAACTCTCTGCTGCAGGTCACACGCGCACGCCTGCAGTCCAGCGGCAGTGTGCCGGTAGAGACAACATTTGAGAAGGGTGGCTTGTAAGTTAAGCTTACATCCGTATCATATGATGCTGACAAATTGTATAGCGCTGTAATTGATGCGAGGACTGCGTTTCAAATCACTGCCGGCACGGCCATCACGTTTGCATTTGGGAAAGAAGATGCAGTTAGGATGTGGAGGCCGATGCAGTTGCCGCGATCTCTCAAACACCACGTAACAAGCATGGAAAGTCAAACACTTCGGATTAATGTAACATATGCTGAGGAGGGCTGATCTTGCGCGTCGACTGTCGATCGGAACTGACCACTCAAGTGATCCGCTATTCTGACAAAGACCTTGACACGCGGCGGCACCTATTTTCATGAGGTATCTTGGTAACTATCACCTGACGATGGTAAAAAGGCATGAGAGGACTGCAATTCGTTCTCGAATGATCCTTGCTGAAGTTGTTGCTCGAACCCAAACCAAGGAGGAATTGTAGCGCTGTGAAAGATTGGAGCTTGGATTCGTCCGGGGAACAAACCAAAGGGCTCTTCCAACAACAAGTAGTCTGTACCAGGTAGAGCCTCGGCACCAGAGAAGTGCGTCCTAGAAACCATACAGCTGTCAAGTTGACTTGAAATGGTCGGTGGAGGTGTTGGGTGCATAGCTGCGAACAGACTACTCTGTTCAGCGTGTTCTATTGCCATATCAGAATTTGATGGGATTGGGAATTTGAGCGCAGCTTACCATGCCCGTCGCTAACGCTGTGAGCAGCGCGCGGTCTTTTGTATATGTTTACTTGGTCCGCGCAGTCTACCTCTGCATCTCGCGCTCGTTTACGAGAATCTTCCTTTCTGGGAACCTTATCAAGGTCCAGCATCTCCTCTAGCTCTTCAGCTGCCTGTCGATGCAGGAGGGCGCAGCGCACTTTCCTGTATTGGTCCCCCGATTGATTGTAAGACGTGGCTTTTGCCTTGCAAACATGTGCTATATATTTGCGCACTTGGAAGAATGAATCTCGGCAGAAGACGCAGATTTCGTAACATGGGACATCTGAACATCACGTCAGTATGTTGGCAATTCAAACCAAGAATCTTCTATACGTGTTTCATAGTGTCGGATTTGAGCCTGCTTTGTTTTGAAAGCTTCCTTTCGATCGCAAGCCGGATACGGACAAATGAGTTCATCAAGGTCGCCGAAGTCCTCCCGGTCAGTCTCTTCGCCGTCATTGTCGTCGAAGTCCCGATCGTCGTCATTAAGGATGCCACGGCATTCATGCTTTTGCTTGTCAAGGGGAGGCAAATGGGCTTGCACCTCTCGTAGCCTTGCCATCAACGTATGAGCCTCGCGCTGAGAGGACGATTAGCACTTTGCCACACGGAATATCATTTCACAGACCTGATAAGCATCTACATGGTCGCGCAAATTTTGATGGTCGTCAAAGACTGTGAAACAAGTCTGACATTGAGTTTTCCGAGAATCTTCGCCCATACTTCGGAAATTGCTCAACAAAAAACGAGGTGATGGAACCAAGAAGAAGCAAGAGGAGAGTGAATTGGAGTGTGAATCAGAAAGTTTTCTGATGGCGTTCAGTGATTGGCTGGGATATTATGCCCGCATGTCCTCTCGTGCATAAATACCGGCGCGTAACTCATGTCATTCACACCAGTTACTCTGCACTTAAAGCAATTGTCAACAATCCTTGCCACTACCCCGCTTACCACTGACAATGGCTACGTGCACAGAATGCGGCGGCAAAGGAGCCGTTGGAACGTACGTGTGTACCAAATGTAGCGGTTCCGGTACAAAACACCAATCATACACTGCGCAAGAAATTTACTACCAAGGTCTGTATCCCGAGATCAACTAAACATTCACCTGCCTTTACAATTGCTAACATTGCCAGTTACGGACCGTTCGACTCCCGCTATCACTAGCATATCTCAGCGTGGCCCCATTGAAACCAGCCAAGTACATTTTGTCGCCTAGCAGCTAGTTGCCCGGTCGCGCCTGTCGAGATCATGTTTTCATGCTTCCTCTTTGCATGATTCTTCTTCACCCCCCCTGACGCAAGCATTGGAAATCGCCATCAATCACCAGGCTGAAGCGTGCGCCACCGCAGGGAAATGCAGGTTTCTGCGCGACCGCAGCCCAACGAAAGCCTGATGTTACTCGTTCCTCTTGGTGAGCTTGGTTTGCCGTTTTCCATAGCTTTGAGCACGGGCGTCACCAAGATAAGACGTCCTCGGGTTTGGGTTGGTGTGGGGATGAACAGCAGAGCCTGCAAGCATGAATGCATGCTGTTTACAGGGATTTAACCATGGAATCGTGATATTATGGTATATCGATCCTGATCCGAGGTAATAATACATCTTTCTAGATAGGGCTCAGATTGAACCAATCAATTTCGACGGATATCGACGGGTGTGATGACCTTGAGATGAAATGCACATCAAGACCTAACTTTGTCTCCTGCTCCGACAGTTAGCTTTTATTCAGTTGACTAGGAACCCTAGCTTTCTTTTACCAGTGACCATTTGTGCGACCAGCATCAGCACGGAGGATTCCAACACGGAGTCGACTAGGTTGCATGGTCAGTGGTATTGATTGAGCTTACCTGTCCCATACCATTAATCCTTGCTCGCTAGGGGAGGCAACTGTATGACGCTCAATTACTGTACCTGTGTAAAGCTGCCCACTCGATCGGATCATTTTCTTCGCCAATTAGAGGTGTAAGGAGGATCCTGCCGCCTTCAAGATCCTGGCAAGCGCTTAACATCCAGCGCCTATCGGATCGGTTCAGAATGGATCCGTCGAGGACTTATCCAGGCCAGCACTATGACCACTCACCTACTCTTACCAGACACGGCCTTCCGCATGTGGCAGCATGATTTCTGCACTTCGACCTTTTATCATCCAAGCCCTGATTTGGATGCCACTTCCGTCTGGTACTAACGCTGCCTTGGGTATGTCAGATATGAGTGCCATACGCTTTGAGCTTTTGGGTATAAAAACCCATCAGTTCAGCCTACAGCTTTTCAACGCCAGTAATCAAACCACCAAACACAATCGAACACGACCTAACACGATCAAGCAACAAGCCACAATGTGTACCAAGGATCAGTCAACCAAGATATACACTTGCGGCGACAGAGTAACGGAGGACTCAAACTTCAAGCCCTGTAGCAAGCAATCTGAGCCAGGCCACACAGTCACCATAAATACTCTGGGTTCAAGCAGACAGAAAGGGAAATGCGGCCGGTACGGTTGCACTAACCCGTGATTCAAACCAAGAAGGTAAGCTTCGTACCATACCTGGTGGCCATTGCTTATGGAGAGTACAGTCTGTACAGGTCTTCAAGAGAGAATCACGATAGTCAGTCTTTACTGTGTCACTGGTTGCTGGGTTATACGCTCGTTTACACAACAAACTACAGTCATTACTCATAGAAGAACAGACTCAATACACGCTCATTGCTGCTACATGACCGAATCTATATCCCGTTTCACATCGGCAGCGCTCTTGTATTTGCCAGTCCAACAGCCCATAATGATGTGTCCTCCCCATAAAGAAGAAACATCGGGGAAATTTTCTGTCGCGAACCTTTTTGTAACCTCTTCATCGTAGTGGTCGATATTTTTCCTGTCCAGCCTGTCTGTAACACCAGGCTTGCAAAAAGGCCACCATCCGGTTACTATGGCGTAGAGCACAGAGCCAAGGGCAAATATATCCGTAGCTGGCGTCGTTTCGGAATTCAAATTCCAGAAGCCAGCATCAGGGAGTTGCCCGCCATCCAGGCTAAGTTGTTCGCACACCGAACCGTTGAAGTCGCTGAGCCAAATATCCGGCCCATGAACCAGAAAATTCTCGGGCCGTAGGTCAGAGTGCATGACGCCACGTTTGTGAATGTATTCTATGGCTTCTGCCGCTTGACGGCACCATCGTTTTCGTTCAGCCATGGTAACTGCCGCCAGCCCCTCAAGACATTCCTGTAAGTTACTGTCGGCTTGTGCTAGCAATAATCCTTGGCGGCCCTTGAATTCGCAACATCCGTAAAACCTATGATCAGTTAGTGGTAGCAAGGCGCATTATGGAGGAAAACAGACGGAAGTATTAGCTTGTTCTCTCCGAGCGCTTCGTAGATCCCTCGTTCCACTTCGAATCCTTTTGCCCTGTCTCGATTGAGAGCATCGTGACCATCGTTGGTGAAGGGGACCTCTCTTGGCACTTTCAGAACTTTTCCCGGCTCAAATTCATATATGTTCGACGACGACCCTCTCCACCGAGGCTCGTGCATAGTTGTCATGCTCGTGTCGACTCTTCGGTGGTGATGGTTAAAGGAGAAATCATGCAGGAGGAACGCGAGCCCCATTTAGCGAGGCACCCTAGTCATTCGTCTCAGGGCGACATTAGTCAGCATTAATAGAGGTGCGGGCCTAGTCTCGGAAAAGTATTCTGCCGCTTCCTGCTGACTGACTTGTAGCAGCACGCTCAAATATTCTGTAATGCAACCTGACTTCCGCTGTTCACTCAAACCTGCTACAAGTCCTCAAGCATGGACGTAGAGGTATTGGCAGCTCACAACAGATGTTGAATGTGTATTGGCATCATAACACCAGGAGAGAATACGGGCGTTGGGTAAGTCGGTCGCAAGGAAGTCTCGGAGCCAGTGCTTGTCGCTAGTAGCAGTCCAAGTATGTTCTCGATGGCCGGTCACGCCATAGATAGCGACGATGCTCGATAGGGTTTTGATTAAAGTTGAAAACAGTGGAGATGGTACTTATCCTTACTTGACGACAGGGTCCGTTCCTTCGACCAGACCAGGATATCCAGGCCAAGAGGACGAACAGGCGGGGCGGATGGCCCTTCCGGTTACGGAGTGGTTTACCCATCGCATCTAGGCTTGCATTTTTGGATAAGGCGGGAGAGAGACATGGTCATTCAGTCAGTGATCAGGAGGGGATTGAGAGTAAGGGAGTTCGTGCCCAAGGTTCCAGGTTCCATATTGTGCGTATGATGCTTAGGATGAAATTCGGTTACTAAATCCCTTTGCGAGCAAGTACACAAGGCTGGACATGCGTGGGACGCGCGATTCAGGAGTCCAGTTCGCTCCAACAGTATCTCGCCATTTCCATCTGGCCAATGGCGCGCATTGATTAAGCGTTCGAACCGAATGGCAGCGAGATAAGTCGAGATCACGTGCTCGCCAATATGGCTACTTTGGGTAAATGCTCAGCTAAGGCCACGTGTCGTCCGCTGCTGCCTGGCGTGTCAAATTCCATATGATCGTCCTCCACCTTCCAGTGGCTGCTGCAAGACTTTGCCACCCGTTCGTCCATACTGTACTACTTCGTATACGCGGCGATGGCCCTCACTGGTTCCCCGTCCAGCTTTGACTGGGATACCTGGTCCGAAGTCGAGTCGATCAATGGAGGCAGCCCGGTCGCATCCTCCAGGGCAGCAACGCAGCAGCCTACTTCTGACGGCAGACTCCCTCTGCTTCGGCTGATCGAATGGGATGAATTCCGCAATTACGATGAGCAGCCGCCGACCTGTATCCATTACTCTCTTGAGTGGAAATTGACAGCGAACAACAGAACAGTGTCCAAAGATAGCGAGCCGAATCTTGTCCTTGCCCCGAGTGATTTCTGGGAACTGACTTTGCGGAGCAAGCTCAATAGCCTCGTGACCAAAAAGTTAGCGACCAACAAAACCTTCAAGCCCGATGATACCACTGTGACAGTGTCTGTGCGGGACCGCGCCGAAGAAGACTTAGTTAAGCGATTCGACGATCTGGATATACAATGGGAAGTCGTCGAGATGCAGCTGTGCACCTGGAGTCACTTGTTCCGCGCTGGCAAAAGGCTTAAGATCAGCATCTCTTTCAATTACGTGGAGGCTGGACCGGTGACTGGCACTGCTGGTCGACGAGGAACAAAGCGCTCAGCAACGCAACGGATGTTGGCTGAACGCGATGCCGAGCTTGAAGGGGAGCGCAATGGGTCAGGGCAGGCGCCGGTTTGGGAACGAGTGTATAGCCTCATGAGATGTCCTGGTTCGCCCTGTAATCTCGGACCGCACTGCTGGGTTGATGACAACGGTAGGAAGCACTACAAGCTAGTGACTCGTCATCTGACCAAAATGGTTGCCTACGTTGAGGATGACGGAAGGCTTGAAAGCCATAGCGATGTCCCAAGTAGCATCCGTGAACTGCTGTATGCGGAGGATCAGCAGCGTCTAGACCGTCAGGGGCGGTCTAAGACTCATGCGAATTATCCACCCATCAACATTACCAATGTCTTACCCGGATCCGATGTATCGTTGTCTGGACATGAGCCCAGGCCAACGCCTGCATCCACATCTCACACTCCAACCCGACTGAAGATCTCAGGGCCAAGAGACTCCGCATTGAGGAGTTATTACGAGTGGCAGTGCTCACAGGTACTGGATGACGCGTTCAAAGCAGGATATCGGAAGGCGTATGAGGTTATGGTCGACCATTGTCTTGACCTCGAACAAGTGGACGAGGACCAAGATGCTCAATTCTTTATGGACAACGGTGTTAAGAAGGGCGCTGCAGCACGATTTATCAGGGACATCCGCGAGTGGGCCCAGTGTCAGGAACAGGAACGGCAATAGGCTACGTAGTTTCGTATATCGTACAACTATAACAATGATCTCCTACTGAGCATTGCCCTCTTCCCTATTGGTGCTCCTCTATTTCCACACCCGCATGCCGAAAGTGACCCTCCGCACTTGAAGTCCTAGAACCGACTGATTGCACACACCACTCGAGAAACCACCCAAAATCGGGACAGTCCTCGTACTCTGCCCAGTGTCGCTTGATAAAACTCTTAAGCTCTGCGAAGTATTCTTCAATAGGATTCAAGTCGGGTGAATACGGCGGCAAATACAGCAATAAAACGCCAGCATCGTCGCACATCTGCTGAATACTCGCTGAGTGATGGATCGAGGCGTTGTCCATTACAAGTACCGAGTTTGGCTCGGGAAACCGGCCGCAACGTGGAAGCAACGCCTCGATGAATTCCTCAAAAGCCTCGCCATCGGTATGGCCTTGGAAAATTTGCGAAAATAGAACGCCAGTTTGTGTATACGCCGGAAGCACCTGGTACCGCTGGCCACGGTGGAACTTAGCTGTCTGCGTGGGTGTCAACCCCAGAGGAGACCAGCCCGTACGTCGAAACCCGCATCGCCTGTCACAACCAGACTCGTCAATATAGACTAGATGGTAGGACCGAAAAGCCGAGAGCTTATGGAGATAGTAGTCACGCAGCTCTGCATTCCGTTCTCGAGCGATGCGTCGCGCGGTTTTCTTCGTCCATCCAGCCCTCTTCAAAGCCCTACTAATTGTAGAGGTCGTCACCCAGGTATCAAACTCGTCGAACAGGAAAAGCGCTATTTCTTCCAAATACAAGTCCGGTTTCTCTATCAATCGTTCACATAATGCAGTGAGCATGGGCGGTGTTACGGTTCTAGGTCGGCCAGCGCCGTTCGGGGGGGCTCTCGTCGACCCGAAGCATTCTAGCTTTTGGCGGATGCGTCGAACGGCACGAGTGCTACACTTCGCGGTCCTGGCTATCTCGACATTAGTAAAGTTTTCGCTTGCTAGCATGTCACGGATCAAGTTGTGCTGCGATTGCGCGAGAGTCGGCGCCATTGTTGATGATGAATAAGGTACTTTCAGTGGAATTGGAGTGGAAGGGACACGTGGAGTTCTGTCATTTCGGTTAAAGATCGGCTTTACTCACGCTGAGGATTCTCTTCTCCAACGTGCACGTTTCAAGGGACACGTATGCAACCGCACATCATGGAGTCGCCGACGGCTGGTTGTTCGTTCATCGAGTAGACTAGACTCACGAGCTGAGTGGCCGAGTTGAACTCTTACCATGGCTTATTGAGCCACTTGCTCCGTTTCTGCCGGAGAATACTAATGCGAAGGTAAGGAACGCCAACAAACGCTCGTCTTGAAGAGCTTCACGCTGAGTATTGCAGAAAATCCATCGAGGCGTTTCTCTGGTGCCAGGATACGCCGACATAACAGACTCCCTGCCAGCGTCACTTGACCAGATGACCACGGTTCCAGATACCCTTTGCAAGCCAATCGACCATCGAGCGACTTTCGAGCGAGAATGGATGCCATCTAATGCTTGGTTCGGTCTGCGCATCGCAATATTCAAGAGGAGGAATAAAAATGGTGTCATTTTGCAAGCCTTCAATCTTGAAGGCGAACTGCCAAACATGGTATGTCATTTGGCCTCGGGACGCGGCTGAAGACACCCGAGGACGCGATCTCCTTGCGATCTTCAACGAAACTTGGTTACTGTCTTTTCCCCCAGAACGTAAGGGGGGGAAGCTTTAAAAATGGGCAGATCGAGGCTTTATTGGGCTTGCCTGAGTTAAAAGGTAGGTCTTCACGCTCTACCCTGTATTAATACAGTATAGGTCTGTTCCGACGCCTCCAAGTGGCTACGAGCTCGACAGGCAAAGATGACATCGAAAAGACACTTTGGGCAGATTACTTATCCAGACGAGGCATGCAGCAGAAGTATATTGAGCGCGCCTGAAACTGCTTACTGCTTGGATAGAACAACGGCTCGGTTAGAACGATATCTCTATAACGCTGCGCCTAAACGGAAGACTGCCGCTTGTTGTTGATGCTGCGCTCGTGCATAATCAGCCATTTCTTGCTCACGTCACATTGATTAACGGTCATGATGACCACCTGTCAGCCATTTGTTCTGTAATCCATTTCGGGCTCCGATATGTAGCGTGGCCCTTGTCAAGGTACCCTAGCTCCCTGGTCATGTACCTTAAGCGTTTTCAGGATCCAATGGTCCGTGCTTAACGGAAAGTTTATACTTGCGAAAACGGACACCGGTTTTGCAAGCCTCTGTAGTCTAGGAAGACATGTATTGAGGTTGCTACTATAGCATATAGTTAGCCGTGGCGCTGGTACAAGTGTGTGAAGCCTTCAGTCATCTCAGCCTGTTTTCATCCCAGGCAGGTTTAGATTCCTTCTATATTTGCGTGTCTCTGTGCCTTCGACTTAGCCGGAGTGCTAAACCCAGTGGAATGAGCGCAGCAGAGCGCAAAAGATCTTGGCGCACTCGATGACTTTCACCAACGGGTTGCCGCAAAACACAGCGACGGGGGCATTGTAGTTTGGCATTTGGATAATAATGTTCCTTTTAACAGCAGACGGAAAAGTGATGAAAGCCGCAGCGGGAAACAGGGGAAGTGGCCAGAAGATCATAGCACTACTTCTAGACAAGCGCGGCGACGACATCCAGATCACAGAAGACGTCGTCAAAGCTGCTGCTCAGACCACAGGTTGCAGGCGTATCGTCAGCTTTCTCTTGACCCAAAGGAGAACCGAGACCATGGACTCTATCACACCCCAGACATGCTTTACCGCTGCCGCTTGCGGCCAACTGGATGCCATCGACTATCTTTGCTTTCAGATCGCACGTATGGACGTGAACCCTGCATGGCGAGATATTGCACATCTCTATCATGCGGCCGAGAATGGCGCCGTTGATGAGATAAGAGATTTGGTGCAGCAAGCTGTCCCATTCAATACCCAAGACACCTTCGGTCGAACGCCCCTTTGTATTGCGGCTTGTAACGGACACACGGAGGTTGTCAAACTGCTAACTCAATCGGTTGAGGTAGATATCGACTGCCTGTCAACATCTAGACGATCGCCAGTATTTTGGCCTTCTGCTCGCGGCAACGAGGACATTGTTAATATTGTTGTATCTGCAGGAGCGAAGACGTACTTCAAAGATATCGATGGACAAACGGCTGTTTCTATTGCGAGACAGAACGGGCACGATAGTGCTTTTCGCATTCTCCTCAACTCAGAAGCAGCACAACAAGAGTGTCGCGATGCCCTCATGGGCATCGCCAGCCTCGGCGGATGTGCCGAGCCAGGCCGGAATAACCGATATTCCGGCCCCGGCCAGGTGGTCCACGCGGTCCTACACGAAGATAGTTAAGCAGTCTTCCTTCCGTCTTTTCCCACCCAAAGGTGACTCTGCGACATGACGCAAATCGAGAAACAATCGGATAGATGCATGCAAGTCGTCACCATGTGTAAGCAAAATGTCATCGAAGGTCAGGGGTTTTCGGTCGGCCCTGAGAGACACATTGTGCAGACTGATAATGGCCCATGTCCCATAGAATCGTGTTGCAGATGCCTTATTGATGTACAGTATACCCGATATTGCGAGGAATGTTGGGATAAGCGTAAGCATGTTAGCGCCGACGATGATGACATGGGGGCGCATTCGCTTACCTCGCTGAACCAAGATATCGTCGGGGCAAGCCACAGAGTAAGCCATCAAGCCACATAATCAGGTCCTAAGCGGCCCACACTCAAGTAATCATCCTGTCTCCTGTCAGCTACCAGCAACACCAGCAACTACAACTGCCATTGCCTTCTCAGACCCACAAGCTATCATAACACGAAACCCACCTGGCAGCACTGGGGCCTAGGCAACGTTGGTCAGGTAGGCGCTGCGTCGTCTCCAGATGCAGTCGCCTTAGCACCTTTCTGGTGTTTCATGTGGATTGCGACGTGGAGTAGAGCCGTAGTTCACTCGTGTCAAGCCCTTTGACGTCTTCAGCGGCTGGACGTAAATGTTCAGGGATTAAGCAGAGGCTGTACGCTTCGTGTTTGAGGTGCGATACAGTACATACTGCACGTAGTCGCAACTTGATTCCCATCTTTGAATCACTTCAAGATGAATTGTGGTTAATATGGGCTGATCAGACACAGTGGAGCGGCTTTGCCAGCTATTAAAATCTCCGGAGCAACACTTCTGTTGTATGTACTCTTCAAGCTTGTTGTCATGTTAGCGACTGAGTTTACGGCGCGAGGATTTTAACATCGCCGCTTGACACTGAAGCCGAGTGCAGTCTGGTTGTCGCCGACTTAGGTAGCGGGGTCTATTCACTCACCGTGCTCCTCAGCTGGACGCTAAGAACTCTGGCGTGAATGCCTCTTCCGCAAAGATGAGATGTTCAAGTTTCGTAGAGACGTCTGAAGGGTATTTCGTCGGGCTGGTTGTCTGCAGCGTCGCATCCAAGGGGAAGACGCCAAGGAGTAAAGGATGATGGAAGTGTGAACTCTTATTGATGCTGCCCATAGCCTCAGTTAGAATAGAGCGCATTTATAGATATTTCCTCAGTACCGCCTACTTCTATTCCCACTAATCTATCTCGTGAAAGCCCCTGAACTGTCATGGAAGGAGACCCCTTTCGAGTCATAGCCCCCAGGCTCTGCGGCGCAACAACCTCTCTTGGGCACTGATCGACAGACATTTGGCAAGGCATATTCGGCAAAGGCCCAGCTGAACTTGAATCTGCCTGGTGAGAGATTCATGGGCCGGTCCAGCTGCCGGATGAGGCAGGCGTCTGAAATGAAGACTCCATCGACGTTCCTTCCCATTGACCTTTATTTCCATCTAGAGCTCTCATCGACCAATGATCGTGACTCAAGTCCGCCTCCTTTATGCTTCATATCGCTGGCGCCTGTATCTATGACAATGCCAACGTCCTCCAGCCGAGGGTTCCTGTCCGATATGACGCTTAAACGGTTCATATCCATGGCAGAGCCCCTGGAAAGGAGAGGTCCAGGCGGCCCGGGCTTGACACCACCAGGCTTTCTGTGCATCGTACGATGCCGAAGAGGCATCCGCAACTGTTCCGGATCTTCAGGGGCTCTTCATCTCCGGTTGTTACGAATTGCTCAATGAAGTAGCCCTAACAACTGCCGAAACGATTCTCGTCCCATTGCGTTATTAACTTACACGGCCAAGTGACCTAAGCTGGAAAGTTGTGGACAGTAGGTGCCATCTCCGGTCGGACGTTTCTCCTAAAAGTGCCAGCTGAATACTAGATCGTTTGAAGACCATGCAAGTATTCGCCAGAATCCTGGCTCTTGGCTGTCGTTCCTCTTTACGCCGATCTCCTAGATGCAACCTAGAGCCAAAATAGACCGGTGGTCTCATCTCAATTCATGCGCTGTGCCACCTTCTGCATACTACGGGATCATCGAAATGGAGGTAGTGGCTAGGTAACTTGCAAGGGCTCTTCCTCGTTGACTCGTATCGCAACATCGCGAGCATGCTTGCGTGCTCGACAACCATTGCCGCTTCGTCCTCCCCGCTTCATCTTGCCCTTCCATCGGTGGACCTTTTCAACATTGGTCATGATCGTAGAGCCTTACGCCGGCAGGTCGAAGGTGGAGGAACAGCGTTATAGTATTATGCCTGTTCAACTCGTGGAAGGAAGTCCAACAAGGTCTTACACTCTTAGACCTGCAAAACAACAAAGGTGAAATTCCTAGGCCTGGCTGAAGCCTTAGGGAGCGTTTCCTCTCAATCATAGTTTAGTAAGACATGCACTGAGGTTGCTGCTATGGCATAGATAGCTGTGACGTTGGTACAAGTGTGTGGAGCCTTTAGTCATCTCCCTCTTTCCATCTCTGGGCAGGTTTAGCCGATATGTTGGTTGACTTCTTTCTTAGTCGACCCCACCGTAGCTCAGTGGAGTCTTCCGCACGCCCCACCAGAGCTCACCCGTGCTCAGGCCTGGTCTTGCGTGCTCACCGAAGGCTCACCGCTGGCTCAGGCGTGCTCAGGCGTGCTCAGGTCTGCTCAGGTCTGCTCAGGAGCGCTCACCGATCGCTCAGCTTGGCTCACTCCTGGCTCAGGCCTATCCACCCCGGTCCAACTCTGCCAGCTGTCTTCAGAGCCGCCCAAGCTCGGTTGGTGGCCACAATTCTCGCTGCTCACGGCCTGGAAATGCACCAAACCTAGTGAAACTTAGACAACTGTAATTCGTAATACTACCTAGCATCCGTAGCGCTATAGCGCCTATAGATACAGCGCGCTGATGCCCTATCTCGCCTATAATTACAGCGTCCTAGCGCTCAGCTACCTCTATAACTACAGCGCGCTGATGCCCAATTGCTGGCCGTCGCTACAGTGTACCTATTACCCTATTCCACCTCATGCTGTAGCGCACTTGCTGCCCTGGAAGCCCTGTCTTTACAGAGCCTTCCAGTGCAGTTGTCCTTGGTCTCAACAGTGGCTTTGCCGGTCTGCGCCAGCTGTCACCAGCAAGTCGGGTGCTCAGCTTTGGGTTAACTTCGGCTGTACTCTTTGGAAGATTGTGCACTTGGACGGACAAAGGCTGAGCCTATTGCATGATGACAGCGACAGGGTAACGAAACGATAGTTGCAAACTGAATTGAGGTAGTAACGAATCAAATGGCCATGTTGTGCGGGGATGGGACTCCATCGTCAAGGGAAAGCATGGGCAGATGCTACGCCCACTCCCCTCCGATGCCAAGCAGTAGTGCACAAATGAAAGATTAAGTCTGACGGAGCCTTTATGAACAAGGAAACGGTGCACCGTCTATCCTAAACGGTGGTTTTCGGTATCATGTTTTTCCCTCCGGAGTGGAGCCCGTTTAGAGGCCACCGTTTTCGGTTGCCAAAAACAGCACTCAGTGGTGGTTCCTGACCCGAAAAGAAAGAGTGTGAGGGCCGGATTAGTAGTTGAGTCGGTGACGATCAGCGAATACCTGGTGTTGTATGTTTTGTTTTTTCTCTTTCTTCTCCCCCCCTCTCCTCCCGAGTCATTGCTCGCCATAGCCACCTTGCCGACATTCAAACAAAGTGACCAGAGTTATTCGGCGGGCTGGTGCCTTCCACTTTTCTGACTTTGGCCGACGGCCCCCTTGCAGGAGCGTACACGGCCCGCGCGGGGGGGGGGGGGGGGGGCCATGTCCAGCGAGCCCCGTTTCAGTCCGTGGGCAAAAGAGGCGTATAGAGCCGGGGGTCCCGGGGAAGGGGACCTCGGAGTCATCGGAGAAGTGAAGGAAACGCGCCACGAGGAGACGCCGGTCGCTGCCCGTTAACTACCTACCTAAAACGACGTAGTCATTGAGCCCGGGCTTTGCCCGCTTTTGTACCTCGGCGGTCCCCGACAGCAGTGAGCCGAGCTGAAGCCCTTTGAACAGCAAACCGGGCCTGGTTCTCACAACCGCCGCTAGAAGCAGAAGCACGGGGATCCCTAGCTAAAAGGGTTTCCACGGTTGATAGGAGCGCGAGGTCTATAAGAATTAACTACCTATGCTTGCTTGGGTCCCCACTACGAAAAAGGGTGTTGGGTCCGACTTGACTCAAACCTCTCTCTCTCTCTGTGTGTGTGTGTGTGTGTGTGTGTTGTGCGTCACATGGGATATAAGGCGCTGGTTGCCTATAGGGATAGGATACGCTGCCGCCAGCTCTGGCCAATCTACCGCCGAACCCCACACAATCTATGATTCTACTCATTGCCCTCTCTCCTCACTAAACATGACGGTTTTCCTTCAACTCGCAGAGGAACCCTTACCAAATAACAATAACAGAAATAAGCCATTACATAGGAGTACCGGTAAACTGACGGCCCCGATTGACGGTCTCTAACCGTCTTTGGTAAAACTAACCTTACTACGGCTACAGCCGTTAAGCCTCGACTAGAAAGAATATACTAAAATCTATTACACGAACTCTAGCTGAAACCCGAATCCTAACTTGAACTCTAACTAACCACCCTATATCTAGATACTTTGTATAGGTTAGGGTTATAGGGTGGTTAGGTTGGCTAGGATTTGGAATAGGATTCAGGTTTTGGCTAGAGTTTGTATGACGGGTTATAGTAATTCTGGTCGAGCCGTAGCGTACTTCCTAAAATGGTTAGAGACCGTCAACCGACCAAAAGGGGGCCGTCATTCTACCGATACCCTTGGCCAGGGTCCTAGTTAGAGTTCGGATTAGCACGGGGGATAGAACGAGGAGGTCGGGAATGTGGATATCTTTAGGTTGACAATGTTTGTGAGTAACAGGGCATCCCCCGCAGAGTTTGGGGTTGGGGGAGGGGGGGCGTGTCGAGCGTCCTGGTTTAGGTATCGCGTTCCCTCTCGCGGCTTCTCTGCCCGCTTGCCTACGGAGGGAGAGAGAGAGAGAGAGAGAGGCATAGATGCCGCTGCCCCGAGCATCTCGCATCCCCGGGGAGAGAGGCCCACCCGGTGCTTCGGTACTTGTCATCCCTGGAGATTTAGGCTTCGGGCTGACGAGCCGGCGCCGCCGTGCCGGGAGTCCTCGTTCTTGGGATGAGGGTTTCACCTATACGAGTCCATGATTCAGTCCCTCATGTCCACCGCACGATTCAGCGACCAACTAGGGGAGGAGATGACAATGTAACCTCTGTCCACGGACGATCAGGTCGCCGCGGACTACATATAGCCTGCGTGTTCTGCCCCGTCAACTCACAACATTCAACTCGACCCCTCCCTATAAACGCTTTGCAACCTCCTTCCGCAACCTCTCTTTCTCACCACAGTCAAGAGTAGTTACCCCGTACACACGCACAACATCAACCATGTACTCTTCCAAGTTGATCCTCAGCGCCTTCGCCGCCCTCCTGATCCCCGCCCTCGGCGTCAGCGCCCAGGCAGGCGTCCCCGCCGGCTGCTCGTCGCACAGCGATACATGTGAGAGAAACAATGCCCCCCCTCCCCCCCCTTGCCCTGCCCATCTATATATACACCATTTCGCGTTTTTCCCGTCATTACCCTCCGGGAGGGAGTTATTTGGGCCGTTCTAACATGGTTATCCAGCGCAATTCGGACAGAACGGCTGCGCGAGCGGCACAAAGTTCTGCGGCGGCGTCCCGAACCTAGGCCTTGCGTGGATCTGCTGCCCTAACAGCCACTCCTGCTAAAAGGCATATACTGCCGAGGACACAGGGTACGTTGCCCAAGTTTTCATTTTCGTTTTCATGTTTGTTGTTTTCGGGGGAGGGGGATTTCCGTTGAAAAGATCCAACAAATACTAACACCCTTTATAGCCCTGACTCGCGGACGGTGACTAGAACTGGCCCTCGAGTCATGGCACTTGCGGCTAGAGCTTGAATGTATACTATATAGTCACTAGGCCAGGTCTATAACATGTCATCGTATCAAAAAGAAACATGAAAACCCCCATTCAAGATCTGATCCTTTTGCTACCAAGTACATGTTCCAAACGAGTTTTCCTTGCGCGAGGTCGACTATTATATACACGCACAATGAATGGGAGCACTTGAGCAGGCAATCAATTGCTGCATAGGTATTCAACATTGTGGCTATAACCGTCACGAGCCCAGCCCAATCCTATATCTAACCCCCAACCTGGCATAGTCTTTTCCTCCGGCACGTGTAGCCGTCCCCGTCCCGGATAGCATCTCCAACTAGCCCGCCGCTTCTCCGTGTCGTCTCTGCAAATGGCGAGGCAAGCAAGGTGTCATCTTGATGTGTTTTGTGTATTTTTTGTCTGGTTATCTAGGACTGCCACCTTTCCCAGTACTTGATCAGGTGCCATCAGTCACCTTCTGAGCATGCCGTTTGTATCCTTGCTTTTCCTTCCAGTAGTTTCATTCTTCCCAAGCACCCTAATCCGACCCATTTCCTATGGTTGATGGCTCTCGCAAGCTGCCCCTTTGGCATGACGGCATACTCTCTTACCAGCGGTGCCGGTGTACCTCGGTGAAGGCTTCCGCCAGTCCTAGAATAAACCCTTTCTCGTAAACATGTAAAAACCACACAATCCGTCGTTGCCGCCAAAGAAGAAGCCCGCGTAATCCGTCTCCTCCGTCAATATTTCAACTCCTTGTCCTTGACTATCAAGAGAATGCCAAACGTTGACACCAAAGAGAAGATAAAAATAAACGTCTAAGAATGTCATGAACAGTAAAGGGTGGCGAGACGCCGACTTTCCGTCCTCTTCGCCACGAATGGTGACGAGAAGGCGAAAACGCATACCGGCCAAACAGGAAATGCATAATAACAAAGTGAAGAATAAAACTCCAGACGTTTCCTCGAGGAATTACCTCCCACTTGATCAACCAACTCGATGCAGAACACCTCTCCGTGGGAGTCCAATTTTTTTTTTCCATTCTTGCGAAACACATATGCCCGCGCATAGCCAGCCAAGTAAAAACATCATTCGCAAGTAGCCTTTGCTGAAGTGCCATGCCAATTCTTTTTTTTTTCCGTCTCCTGCCCAAATGGCAGACCCGTGTCTTCTCTCGACCATGTCGGCCTTGCCGGCAAAGTCACGCTGCATGCATCCGACCCTACTCTGAGCCGGAGTAGGCAAGGCAGTGTTGTACCAGAAACGAGGTAAAAGTTACAAAAAAACAGGTGCGGTTCTGTGAAGGTGCCACAAAAGAAATGATGTGTTGGATGGGCAGGCTTTGTCGAGCTTCTTCGCTGGTCTGGTCCAGCAAGGTGACGAGGCCTTTTGACGTGTGCTCTTTGTTGCTGACGCGGAGGTCATGATGGACCTGGACAGACTCGTGCCGAGGCTGTTCATCGACCAAGGCATACCTCGCACGACCGAACCAGTAGAGGACGCAAGCGAAAAAGGTCTGCCAGCCCACCCACATCCACACACTAAAACATACACCGCCACAAACTCTATCGAGAAAACTCCTGGGGAATCGCGACGGGTGACCTCGAAACGCCGATGATGAATTTATCCGTATACCAAGGGGAAGGGAATTAAAGAAATATGTCATTAAGGGACACAGACAGACGATCCATGAACCACCCGCCGACCAACGCAGCAAATCCCCGTGCTTCCAGGAGGAAACCGTAGGCGGATTCGAGTGCGTACAGCAGAGCGGGACAAGTTCAGTACCGAGCCGTGTGTGCCCATGTGTCGTAAAGTCGAATGCCGACGTGGGGGACCATTCGGTCAAATAACCGCTTCTTTCGGTTTCTCGTCGTGAGAGGGTATCTGAAGAATGCAAATGTATCGTCATGCCAGAAAAAAGAGAAAAAAACAAAAAGCCTGCGTCTCCGATGACGCTAGACCTCCCAAACTTTTCCGATAGCAAAAATCCCCTTCAAATTTGGTAGGGCGGCCATGGCCCGACCGGGGATCGCGATGAATTTTTAACCCATGACAGGCTGACCGAAGCTGGGGTGCGCAAAGTAGGCGGACGGCTTCGCGGCAGGCCCGACGCAGTTGGCACAGCTACACTCTGCAACACCGTGCTCCCACATGTTTTGCGGATAGTTGTAGTGTCCAGAGAAGGTCTGCTGGTTGTGGCGTTGACCGTAGTAGTTGTGATGAGAGGGCTGGGGATAACGCGTGTTCCACTGGCCGCTGGCAGCTGCCTGAGAGAACCAGTCGTTGTAACGGGCATTAGCCGAAGTGGCCGAGTTGATGTACTCGGGAGTGCCGTAGCCAGAGTCCGGGGGTGTGAGCGGGGCGGATGGCCAGCTCCAGTTGTTGTACTGGTGGCACGCCAGCTCGTTGCGCTTGATAGCCTCGTAGCGCTCGTATTCAGCCGCCTGCTGCTGAACAAACGTATGGTACGCAGATCGTCCGCCGTAACGGTTCATGCTGGTGTCGATGGCCGGCACAAGTCTCTCCCGGCTGGCTCTGGCGGCAGCCTGATCCTTGAGGACCTTCCAGTCATCCCAGCTGGTGAGCCAAGCCTTGTAGTCGGCGCTGTAATCCAGGTTGACGTAGAGACACCATGCAGACTGCTCCAGCCACTCGTGTTCCAGAGCGTTGAGCTCGGCTACGGGGATACCGCTGACCTCAGACCAAGAGCGGTTCTGGAAGGTGTTGTCGTCCAAGAACTTGCTGCCGAGCAGCAGCGACACCGTCAGCATGCGCCAAACCTGACCCTCGGGTACTGTGTACGAGGGGTTGTTCTGCTTGAGCGTATTGACCCGCTTCGCAAGGTAGTTCATGCCGAGGAGAATGGTGCTCTTGGGGAGCCTCGTGGAAGACAGTATCTGCGAGACAAACTTGCGGAATGGGGGCGTGACGGCGGTGGTCGACAACGGCATGACGACACGAGTGGCCATCTCGGCGACGAATTCGGCCATTTGGTCGACCTCGTAGTCGAGGACGGCACAGACACCTCCGGGCATGATGGCGGTTGATGGCGGGGGGTCCGACGAAGATCGCGAAATGACCTTTGTCGGGATGGAAAGGTTGCTCGAGGCACTCGGAGGGAACACTTGGCAAGTAGGGAAAGAGGACCGCAAGGTGCGAGCGGTGATGTCCAAGGCCGAAAGAGACGAGGTGCCGGGGTTGGTGAGCGGGTGAATGACGAGCCCCTAGTAGCTGCGAATAGCCATCAAGGGTATGGTTGTATCGACGGCGGAAGGCGGACGTCTATAAATGGAGATGAATGAAAGACTTGTACTGAGGATCGGCGGTGGATGGCAGCTCGAAACGCCCGGGGAGATGAAGAATCTTCGCGTGGAAAGTGATGATGTGATGGCTGACTCGGGATGTATGCTTAAACGGAGGATAATGGTGGAGGCGTCAGAGGATAACCAATGGCGGCCAGACACGGGACGAAGAAAGTCGTGCAGAGGGGAAAAGCCGGAGGTAGCGTAGGTGTATCTGGGAGAGGTAATGGTCAGCCGTAAGTGCGCTGTAGGCAGGAAAACTTTGACAGTCTGTGCCTGAGTCTGACACACGAGCTTCGTCGAATGATGCGTCAAGTGCTGGCGGGCCGGTATTGGGGAGAGAAATTGCCGTGAGGCAACAATGGCAATTCCGGCCGAGAAGGGTATTCCCTGTGGAAATGTAATGCAACACGTGCTAGCTTGCTCCAGCACACCGGGCACCAGAGGCAACTATTCGATGACGGCGGGGGACTCAGGCAGAGGGAGTGATGACCAAAACAAGACCGAGCTGCTGGTGCCGTCGAAAAATCGGGTGCACCACGTCATGGTAGTAACATGTGTCGATAGGGGAGATTATTCGAGGGCGGAATTGGTCGGGCGAAGCTCGTATGCAGACTCTGGCAATACCGTGTTTGGGGGGTTGGACGTGTCGAAAAAGAAGCTTACCTCGAGAGAAAGAAAAAGAAACACAAGAGAAAGTTGATGGCGACGCGAAGGAGGAACGAAGTTGCGTTTGTTTAACTCGGACGTTGAGCGCTCGCGCAGTGATGGCGATTGGTCTTGTTTGGATCAAACGAACAGAGGATCGACTCGAGTCGTGATTTTGGTCGGATTGGGGAAATCGGGACAACGGTAGTCGAATCGAATCGGCTTGACGTCGCGAGAAGAGGGAGAGAGGGAGAGAGGAGGGAGAAGGAGGACGAGAACCTGAATCCTGGGTTGTCGACGACTTGGATGAGAGTATCGTGCAAAAGTCGAGGACGAGGGATTTTGTCGGGATACGGCGGATTCGGAGGTTGAGTAGAGGAGAGAAGAGAGAATTTGGAGGATGGGAGGGGGGCGAGGAAGGGAAGGAATAAAGTCGGAAAAGAAGAATTTCGAGGAGTGAAATGGATGGGACGGGCTGGGATGGACGGGATGGGGATGGGGAGGGGGGGGGGAGAGAAGGACGGGGGGGGATGGGGGTGTGAGGATGTAAAGTGGAGAGGAATGATGGCGGCGTGCGTGTGAATGGAGGCGAGAGAGGAGAGAGAGCGAGAGAGGAGACGGGGGCCAGAGAGTAGGTATACTGATTGTACTGCACTGTAACCGTACAGCGGTTCGTAACGTGGTAGGTAAGGCAGGTCAAGGCAGCAGCACGGAGTGAGTACTTTGTACGAGCACTCGTGTTAGGCAGGTACGGCACTGTAGCAGGTAGGAAGGAGGGAGGTAGGTAGGCAGGCAGGCAGTGGACGGGGCAAAAGGAGCGAGCAGGCGGCAAGGTACCGCTCGGGGCTAGGGAAAGTATCTGTGCGGCGAAAAAGAGGAGGTCGGTACTTGGCTGTTGGCGACACGATACGATACGGCAGGGGCAAGGCAGCAGGACAGGACAGGACAGGACAGGAAAGGGCAGGACAGGGTAGGGCAGGGCAGGGAAAGTGGGTTCGCGTCGGGCTGGTCGGGAAACTTGAGGGGTGAAAGTGAAGGAAGGGATGCCTCAGCAGACAGACAGACAGAAAGGAAGGAACCCGACCCGGTAGCAGAAATACGATGGATGTACGGAAGGCAGGTACTGCGTATTCGTAGTGTACGAGTACCATCGCCTCGCCTCCTCGACGGGACGCAGTGCGCACGGGATGTACAATGTACATTACTCCTACTTCGTGCTCTGCAGCAGAACCAGCACCCGCCGTTTGGGACCCCGGGGCAAGAATGGACCAATACAAGCCAGCAAATAATACATATACATTAATAATGGATATATTGTCCATGAGCAAGATGGAGAAAAAGAAGAAGAGTATCCGTATGGCACTGCACAGCCTTTTCCTTACTACGGCTACTACTACTACCTGTACGTAGACGAAACAGCCGCTATCCCTGTCTCTCAAGGTGTTTTGTGACCAGCGGGACGAGACGGATAGGGAGAGAGCGAAAGAACGAGATGGGTAATGAATGATACCTTGGCTGCCTGGGTATTGGAACTATTCCAACTCAGAATCGGTAGCAGTACGGACCACTACAGGCAGTTTAGGAATAAAATAGTACGCACAGTCAGTCGCGCCCATGCATGCATGCATACATACATACGATGTACGATGTGAATACATATACATACATATACATACACGCGCCCTTCTGGACTGTTCTGTCTAATTGCATCTACCACTACACTGGGCAGACGGAACTGACGGACTGGGCTGGAACGTGGACCAGGACGGGGGACAGGGACGAGGGGGGAGTGGAGGAGAGCAGAGGAGAGGAGAGGGGGCGCCTGGTGCAACAAGTGGTGTCGGGCGCTCCTGTCCTGTCCTGTCCTGTCCTGTCCTGACTGGGGAGGCAGTACGGATAGTCGTCGTTGCACTCCCCCCGGCTTAGCTTTGGCCAAGTCGGTGGCGTTGGCACTTTGAGGAAGGGGGAGAACATTGGAAGCATGATCCGGAGCCAAGGGAATCGCAGGGCAAGGGAACGTGAGCAAGTGACTGACAGACCAGACGAAGGGGGAAAAAGAAGGGAAAATTTCCACCGCAGTTAAAAAAATAAAATAAAAATGGAAGAATATTCCTAAAAGACTGGTGGGTCTAGCCGTGGAGACGACAGGGTGACGACTGGCTCCGACGACAACCACACGCTAAAAGAAGGTACGGAGATACGTACTTCGTCATCAGGTCGAGTGCGATGCACGTACCTACCTACGAATACCTACCTGGACCCGTTTTGGGACAGGCGTAGGTACCTAGGTAGGTAGGTACGAATAGTATGCGGATACAAGTACGAACGTATGTATTCGTGCGATGCATGCACCAAGAATACTCGGAAAGTGGAGGATTAAGAATCGAGTGTGTGGGTTTCAACCCGGCGCCTTCAAAATGGACATTGCCAAAGAGGGAATGGGAGCGCCGTGTTGTGTGTGTGTGTGTGTCTTCCCAAGCCGCCTCCCGACATCACTTCCGCGGAGGGGGTGATGACAGAAAAATAAAAATAAAAATAAATAAAAAGGAAGAGAAAAGACTGGGTCTGCCATTGAAGGAAATCCACGCCCATGGACTGACACACACACACACACACACACTCACACTCTCTCATCTCACATTGACGCTGGACTCATCAGTCACCGGTTTCGAGTGTGAATGGCTGGTCCATTGGACGGATGGACCAGTGGATGTGTGGTGTGTGGCTGCTGCTGCTGGTGGATGGAAAGGAACCTTCGCAGGCACCTACACCGACACCACCAGACAGACGCAGCACGCATACACACACACACACACACCTACACACACACGCGTCAGGTACACTACTGACAGACTGCTTTGGCATCCAGAAAGTTGCTGCACAGGAAAACATAATCCCCGTGCAGGAGAGAGAAAGACAGAGTCACGCACATCGCTCCTTCGTTCATCCACCCACGTCCTGAGTGTGAGTCTCGAGAAACCGAGTGCCAGCTGGAACGAGCAGGAGCAGGCGCAGGCGCAGGAGCAGCAGGAACAGGAATAGGAATAGGAGCAGGTGCTCCTGCTCATGCTCATGCTCCTGCTCCTTCCGCATCTAGAGACATGGCAGGTATGCGGGCGGGCGGACGGGTGGACGGGCAGGCGCGGGAGAGGAAGGAAGGGGGAGGACCAAGGACCAAGTGCAGTGCAGTGAGTGCAGTGCGCGTCAACCACAACCAGCAAGCAGGAAGGAAAGAACCGCAAAGGAGAAGGAGGAGGCGCGTCAGTCAGGAAGGAGGCAGGAGAGGCAGGAGAGGCAGGGCAGGGCAGGGCAGGGGGTGGGCAACAACACAACTGCAGCTTCGCATCTGCACCCCCCACCACCCCTCTAGCTAGCGCTGCTGCCGCTGCTGCTGTCGCTGTTTCTGTTTTGTTCTCCCGGCGCTCCTGCCTTTGCGAGCTGTGTGTGCTGTGCTGCCTGCCTGCCTTCTCTGGCGCACGCTCCCTTCCCCTTCGCCTTCCCTTCCCAGTCAGCGAGTTCACTGTGGGCCCCGAGGCAAAGTCGACGTCGACAACCTGATTGGCCGCAACTCGATCGAGTAAACCCAGCGCTAAAACGAGACCACAACACTAGGGAAGACAAAAAGAAAAGGACAAAAAAAAGACATCATGGACCAGGGTGACTGACGATGGACCGGAGACTAAAGTACCGGCACCAAGAGACTGAGTGAGTCTGAGACCCAACGGAGAGACTGGCGATGATGATGACTGTCAACCCACAGGATGGAGCCTGGCGTGCCGTATGACTGATTACACACTTTACTTTGCGCCATCCCTTTGTCGAACACGACACAAATGTCCTTCGTGGCAGCAATGGAGACGACCCGGAGAATACTGCAAGTCAGGCGGATGACGGACAACGTTGATTGGGGGCTGCCACCACGCTGGAAAGCAACGCTGACACACTTCGATAACAACAATTAATGACAGCTCAGCGCCGTTCCTGTGGCCCGCCATTCTCCGCCCGCCTCGCCTCCCCCACTGCGAAACCTACCTACGCAGTACGGATACAGTCCTCGACACACACATTTTCGTCTCCGGACATCATCCGGCCGGCCATCCATACACAGTGGAACAAAGAACCGACACATTACACCATTCATGTCATAGGCTGCGTTTGGTCTACCGTCTAGGTACGGATGGGATACCTCTGTCGATAGCACTATGCAGTTCTGTCGTCGCCTCCAACGGAACAACTATCCGCACCCATTCCATCACATCTCCCGTATCCTTGTCCAACACCCCCGGGCGTCCGAGACAAACAAAAAGCCATCAACTCATCTGAGGGAGCGAGAGCCACGGGGGGAAGGCGAAAACGAAAGGGGGAAAAAACCCCCCGAAAAGAAAAAAATCGTTAATGGCGGTTCGGCTCCAGCGTTCTCTGGTAGAGTTGGGATGACCCAGTCTCTACAAGGCTTCTTCTAGATGTACCCGAGAGAGGATTGGGCTAGCCTTGTACAATTTGTGCCAGCCGCCTGTACCTTGCATACGGACCAGGGATGCTGGTTTTATCGCGGCCAGAGGAGGTACTGGTACTCGTGTCAACCCGCCTCACCGAGGCAATCTGCCGGCGCACCTTTCCCCCCCCCCCTTCTCAAGGTCATCATGACCGTGGCGCTTGACTGCTGACCGCCTCCGTAGAGCAGCACCCTCCTCCGTCTCCATCCTCAGCGCGCCCTCTGCATCATCGCCTTGGTCCCCAGTTCGGTTTCTTACAACGATACGCATCTCATCCAGGCGGGGGCTTCCCAGGCCAGGCAGCCCAGCCCAGACCACAGACCAGACCAGACCAGACCAGACCAGATCAAACCGGGCCAAACTAAGACCAGACGCGGACTTTGCAGGAGACTCACCCACACGCACCAAAGCACACCCTGGCTGGCTGGCACCACAGCGACACTGGACCGACCGGGCGAGGGAGGGTGCTATCTCTCCGCTCTCTACGCTACACTACTACGCCTTTGACTACCTACCCTACCTACAGGCGACTGGGCTCTGCTTATTTCGGGGCTCGGCGAACGACACTCCAGGGGGTAAAGATCCACCCCCCTGGTCACGCCCCGTTGCCTGCAATTCCCGACTGCAAAGGGCTAGAGACAGTCTGTGTCGGTGGACTGTGCCCATCATCCGATCTGCTGGGTGATCACTGCGGCCCAGTCACCACCCAAGGACGGCGGTCTCTCACTCAGTATTTGGCCCAGTCCGCCGCGAAACCCCAGTCGCAGCGAAGCAAAGGCCCAGCCGATGACGACGGGATGCACCCAGAGGCACCCCACTCCCCGTCACCATACCGACCACTACCTGTTCATTGTCGTCGTGCTAGGTGATATCGACCGCGACGAGGAAGCATTGAGGCCTTGGTAGCATTTTGCCTCGCCTTCGCCGCGGTGCTGTTGCCTTCGACAACGGGGACCAGAATGTCATCGAGAGATCATCCGCAGTTGACTCCAACAGGCCATGACCGCTGGGCTCGCCATTCAACAACTGCACCCGGTCTCGGCCGTCGTTATTGTTGTTGTCCTATCATCTACGCAGTATGCCTCAGCCCGCTCCTCGGGTCACTCACAACACGCGAAGCCCTCAGGGTACGTCAGTGTGCTGCTCCATTTTGCCTCTTCAGCACGAAGCAGCCTCAAACCCGCCCCCCCCTCCAGCCAGTGTGGCAGTAAAGGACCAAGCCATTTCCGGCCAGAACGGCCTGGGCCAAAATTCACGTACTAAAACACAAGCAAGCGCGACACTTTGGCACCAGCTTCATTAGACAAAAATTCCTTTCCTGCATTCGAAGCACTCGGGATAAATTAGCAGGCTGGCTGGCTGGCTCGGAATCCCGAGGTCCAGCCAAGCGCGGCATTTTGTCAGTTTTTGTTTTTGTTTTTGTTTGGTCTTCTGTTGTTCCCGCAGCAAGACCCGGCAAAGGCTGCAATGGATGGATGGTACATGCATTTAAACACCCATCGTGTCAACTTGGAAGTTGGGTGAGATTGCGGTAGCACCAACAGAAATACCGCACGCTCCACAACCCGCGACACCGTGCCATTTACGATGCTCAGACGTCCGCCAAGGATGCTATTCTCCTCTACCATCACCCCCTTCGAGGGTGTGCGGTTTTGGCGGCCCCCACTGACCAAACAAGACTGGTACATACATACTCCGGGGGAGAAAAAAGAAGAAGAAGGGGGAGACACCAATCTCACACACGCGCGCGCACATGGCCAGACCACACAAGTACGCGCAGCCACAGCCAACAACCAGCTGTTGGCTCGCTTGCCATCCTCCTACGCCGTTCACACACAAACCAAAACATTGACAGCCTTTCGCCGTGGCGATCTCGCTTGCACCCCCACAGCCTGACGTTGGCCCGGGCGCCATCGCCCTGGCGCACTCACTCGCGGTCCACGGCTCGCCTCCGGTAGGAGGGGAGGGGAGGCACATGTTTTTCCTTCTGCCACATCCCCCCGACACCGAGAGCCAGGCCATCCAAATATCACTGGAGCCGCACATCCGGTGTGTATCACACGGATGATGCCCGGTCAGTAAATCACCGGTCTAGTGGTCTCAACCTGCTCATTGGTTACGAGATGACGACCTGCCTCCCTTGGGCACCTGCCATTCACAGTTTTTACCCGTGTCTGTCTTGCTGAGCGACGGCCATCCCCGCGCTTCCTGGGTCATGACGGTCATGACGACCCTTTCCCTTGGCGGCAAACTGGAGAAATGACGCTCATCATGGTACCAAGGAACGGCAAATTGCACGGTGCACTTCTCCTTCATGGCATTCAACCGTACGAACAAGACCCAACCAACTCACTTCTCGGACCATGTAACATTCAGGGGTGACAAAAGGCTGGAGCACCCGTGCGACCACGTTGGTGCAGCACTGGGCAACACGGAGCATCCAGGAATCGACTTCGACCGAGATCTGGTGGCGCGCTCGCTTCAATGCTGTGCTAACCAGCCAACTTTGCTCTTTGCTCATACATATACAAACACCACCATCATGTGCCGCTTGGTCTCTCGTACCAAGAACGGGGGCAACAGGGCCGCATCACCAGCAAGTGCCCACCAAACCGCCATGCTTTTCCAGTGAGACACATGATCCATCTACAGCGCCCGGTGCTCTCTTTGGAGGGCATTATTCCCATTGGCGCGAGGCACCGAGGCATCGAAATGGAAATTGGAAATCCCACCGGCGCCCTGGCAGTGGTTGCCGTTGGCGACAGTGCCAATTCCCCGGGTATTAGTAGACGGAATGGGCTGGGGACATCAAATATGCAGCCTCTGATTGGATGCGATTCCCGCCTCGAGGCCAGCCTCTCCAACTCCCCAGGACCTTGTCAGCCAGGTTGTCTGCATAACCGAACCTGCGCCTCGAAGCCATCTACGATGTACGAACTCCCAGCCCTGCGTGGAAAACGGCTTCACCGTTACATCAGGGGCGATGAAGAAACCAGTTCGATGCTTCCATTCGCTTGTTCGTCAGGTCACGGCTGACGGTTGAGATATTACGTTGGCCTGCATGGGACAGACAGCTACGGCTTGTCCTGGTCATATTGAGCGGCTCCTTCATTGGCACGCGTTCCTTGAACGAAGATTGATCATCAGTACGGGTTGTTCCTAGTCGATAGCGACTTTGCCCCAAAGACTGTCTCTCTCTCTCTGGCTAACACTACAAGTCTGATCAGCCTCGAAGCTTGGAAAGACTCGCGTCGTCATGTCCCCAGCGAGTCAGGGCGAACATGACAGAAAAAGCAAAAACGGACGTAGGGAAACTCAACATGGCGTCTCGGTGTGGCATTCCCTTACCCAGCTCAGCCTATCAGATGGGGCCGATCCGAGCAGACATGCAGCCGGTTGGCCCGGCGGGTCTCAGTCGCACCCCAGGCGTGCGTCAAGAGACACACAGTGCATCCGCAAATGTTGTTGACAAAGGCGTGGCCGGCGGCACCCTTGCTTGGAACAGGGTGTCTCGTCTCGGCCACCACTGCCTCGTGTTGAACACACACACCCACATGCGCGCACGCGTGGACCTTGGTAACCCTAGAGAGGTTCTGGCGCAGAATATCAGAGACTCCATCACCATGCAGGACGTGACACATGGAGCGATTCTCGAGCGCAGCCATCTGGATTGAGATATTTCGCCAGGGAGCCCGGGTTGGCGATCTACCGGTCTGAGTTGTCAGCAAGGTGGTTGAGTCACCAGGCCGAGCCCGACGCATGAGATGATTAATGAGAATGGCATTGTGAGAAAACAGGGTCAAAGGAAGGGAAGGTCGCAGTGTTCCAAGAATCGAGAGGACGACGCAACACCAAACCCACCAGCCCGCCAGCAACCGGGTTCTTTGGGGCCTCGCTGAGACCCGAGCCATCATCTCCCTTCCTCGTCAGGCACGTCGGCCTGTTTCTATGAATATCCATCTCCCTTCCTCTCGACTGCGCCATCAGCCGGCTACAACGCTGAGAACCACTAGGGCGGTTGGACCCTGAGAACCAAGTCTCACGAGGACTGACAGCTCGATTGCCTTGGACACGGAGACTGGTTCACGCTTGATGCCCCAGAGTGAATGACAGCTCATCCCCCGACCCAGTGACCCTCGGTCGCTTGGGTCTAGCGCCTAGGTATCCGTAGGGTCTCCCCATAAAGAGTACAAACACGCGTTACGACACGCAACAACTACCAAAAGTCTACGAGATTTTTGGCGACCCACGCCACGATGCCATGCTAATGCTCTCGTGCCGGCTCCAAGGGTCCAACTCCACCGTTCAATCAGGGCCTCTCTGCCAAGGGTGTACACGCTCGACTTGGGCCAGCTCAAAAGAGCTTGTGCCGAACTTTGGACACTTTTGGGACTATTTTCCAAGTCTTGTTTTGGCGTTTTCACCTTCATGGTTCCCCTCTTTTCATAGTGCCAACAGCCACCGTTAACCTGGATCACCTGCAGATTGGGCACTCTTCACCGCAACTCATTCTCGGAGAGGGAGGGGTTCCAATCCGATCAGGAGCCCCCCCTTCGTGGCATTTACAATACCACGTACGGATACGGCCCACGAATATGGGTTCCTAGTTCATGGGTAGTTAACTGGACGGAGCACGCTGAGCCATTTCGAGAACGTACTAACCGCAATTGCCGACGACGTCGATGCCGGTGCCACAAATGAACGTGCGAGAGACCCTTGGATGATCCATTGTGCAGGTCAAAAGTCTTGAGATCATCGAGGACCACTATAGAAGACACCAATAGCAGCACCTCGTCCAAGCTTCTACATAGTAGGTATTCGCAACAATAGTATGAAAATAAATGAAAATGAAAATAACAAAACACATGTACTTTGAATCGG